>JAIPRK010000539.1:68774-180473 GCA_025469195.1 Chaitophorus viminalis | reverse complement strand
AATCACGATAATTTGCAAGTTATTTTGTAGATAAAAATTCATAAAATGTATTCTGTTTATACTTAAGGTTCAAAATTTTAACACTAGGTTGTCCATAAGCTAATCTTCAAAAATCTATAAAAAAAATTTCTACTGGACTTAAAAAAAAAAATTTTATGACCGTTTGAAATTTAAATTTTTACGAAATTGCATTATAATTCAATTTAAATATAAAATACTATATTATTATATACACATTTTAGACAAACATATTAACATCGTTCAGAATCGTTATTCGTATACAATGATATCTATCATTGCATTCAAATTTAACAAATCCATTGTAATAATAACCTATCCTATAAACGAGGTGCACTCCACCCTCAACTGTACAACAAAGCGAGGCCCATCCGTTCTTTTTTATATTTGTTTGACAAAATTTTAGGTATACTTTTTTCGTTTTTATGTAACAAAACTTTAAATATTATAATAATACTTCCAATCTAATCCGTGGACAGTGTGGACCGCTGGACAAGATCTCAATTTATTTATTTTTTTGCTCGTCAAGTTAAGATACTAAAGAATAAAAGCCTTTGATTTAAATATTTTTTTTTACTTTTCTCGTTCAGTCAAAATTAATCAAAAATGATTTGTTTAAATTTGTGAGCAGTGAAGCACTAGTATGGTAACATCAGAATAGTAACCACTATACTACTAAATTCAGATGTAAAAAAGTGCATATGTGTGTAGCGTGATAAGCGTATTCATTATGGCCATGATAACTATTAAAGTACTAAAACTAATTATTCAATTTGATTTCAAGTATCTATTAACATGTGCTCTGATTTATATTATTTTAGTGATTTTGTAACATTTTAACATAAGATATTTATACTTAAATGGAAGTACATTGGCGATAATCAGAATTTTATTATTAAATTATTACATTTATGAGTATTAATCATTTACAAATATTTTTTTTTTATTTTATTATTTTATTATGGTTGATTATTAGTACTTGAAGATGAAATTTATTGTATGGATAATTTACAATGTAATATTATAATTCTAATACAAATAACGATCGGTTGTTTAAAATATAACTTAATGGATGTATCTATTTTAACAAAATGGTCTGTTAAATACACAAATAAGGAATGGATTAGGTTAGAAGCATAACAATAATAAATTATTGACTCTCTAATAACTTACTTGATAAATATTATCTCAACTTTTATTTCTAAGAATTATGTTTTTGTAAACTTAAGGAATTTTGTGGTTTTTACTTTTTAGAATTTTTTTAGATAAATTATCGCATTATATATATGCCACTCTAACAAAACCAAAAACTTTATGTTTAACGTTCACCCTTAAGTTAATCTTCACCCTCCAAATTTTGAATAAACACACAATTTTTATGTCTTGTTACACACTACATTTTTTGTATCTATTTCTCAAGCGTAAATATATTAAATTATGACATAACTAAAATACAGGGTGAGGCGAAACAGGCAGTGCAGTTTTGAGAGGCTATTAAAAAAAACTACGCAACTTACAAAAATTATATTTATTTAATTTTTTTCAGTACATCATGCCGTTTTATATATCAAGTTTTAAAAATTACATCAGAAAGACGATGGCCGCCATCAGCGATACATTAATGAAGGCGATTTCTGAAATTTTCTGCCGAATTTTGACACATTTCGACTAGTATAGCGCCAATTTCCTTCCTAATTCGGTCTTTGAGTTCTTCCAAGGTGTGAGGCCGATATTTAAAAACCTTTTCCTTTAGGTGCCCCTACGAGAAAAAATCACAAATGCTCAAGTCCGGTGAGCGCGCGGGCCACCTCACATCACCCCTCAGAGAGACGAGGTGCGTAGGGAACATCTGTCGCAGCTTCGTTATTGAAACTCGAGCAGTATGTGCTATAGCCCTGTCCTGTTTGAACCAGACATCTCCCATATTTGTTTCTTCCATTAGCTCTTCCAATTGAGGTCCAAAAAAATTGTCCAACATGGAAACGTGACATTGAGCGTTACAGTCCATTCTTCTCAACAAAAAAAAATAAGGCTCAATCACCCCAAATTTTTGGAATCGCACACCACAAGGTCACTTTTAGAGAATGAAGAGGTCTCTCGTGAATTTTCCGTGGATTATTTTCTGCCCAAAATTTTGCTTATTCACTGCCTCACTGAGATACGTTGTCACCGGAAAGTTCGCTGCATTGCGTTGAAAGATTGATCATTTTCAAAAAACTTACGGACGGCGAAGCCCCGTTGTTCACCAGACCAAACCATGGTAATGACCGATAACGGCATGGCCCGCCCAACGACAAAATGAAATCATCATAATCGCACTATTCCCACCACACAAGAAGTACCAATCTTTTAAAACTGCACTATTTGATTTGCTCCACCTTGTATGTAGATTTATCCTGATTTAAAGCAAGGCTGGGTGACATTAAATGTTGAGTTAGAATCAATCAATTCCGAATCCCCGAGGCTTGAAGACCTATTGTGATTAACCTATCCATCGAAACACATACGTTTTTCATAAAATACAAATTTTTTTCTTTCTGCTTGAATGTACAAATGCATACCCTCGAACTATGTCCACGAAAAAACTCTTAAAATTACAATAAAAGTTATAAAATCAAATTTTCACATAAAATCAGAGATAAAATATCAGGAAACCAGGAAATACATCGATGGGTCGGTTTTTTTATGGATAAGTTTATATTTATATTTTTAACCTCTTTTTTGATTAAAATCGATTATTGAAAGCTGCTTTAATTTATATTTTCCGAATCAAAAAATATCATCAATAAGCCTCTGCATAAATTAAAATAATTATTTTATACTTCACTACAATTAAAAAATAAAATAAAATATTAATAAAACTCATATTTATTATAACTGATTAAGAATTTAATAAAGTAATAACTTATTTTTATAATGTTAAGTTTAAAAATAATCAATTCAATTTGCTATTATAGGTATGCTTATGGTAGTATAAATGTATAATTAATAGCTAAATGCGTTTATGGTACTAGAAAGTTATTGTATAATATTCGTCAAATAATAATGTTTAACTATGAATTTATAAATTTATTCGTTCAAGTTTTGTTACTTTAAAATACCTTATAGTAACTCTATTTTGCATTTTAATTCTTAGTAAATTTATAATGTTATTTTCAATTTATTTGATTTTCAAATATCTTACAAAATCCTACTTTATTACTTTTTTTAGTTATTCTTACGATTTCATAAGAAATTTATATTTTTCCAAGTATACAAGTAAAAATATTCTAATATATTTTTATGAAGTCAAAAAAAAATGTTCAAACAAAATTTTTTTTCTGTCTCATAACATGACGTATGCGGCCGTGTATCAAGTCGACTCGTTTTATTGAACATACGAGTAATAAGAAAGTATTATACATATCGAATATGGATAATTTGTTTAACGAATAATGAAGTCTTGAAGTTTCACTCGGTAGTTAATTAGCCTTTGTCTAAGGACACTCGCACATGATCTCATTATACCGATACGCTTTCTTCATTCGTTCTTTGGTACCAGATTCAAAGGGTTTGACTCGATTACTCTTAGCCGGCTTTTAACGTCCGGCATTTAATTTATCATCCACTGTAATGGAATTTACTATGCATTTCGTGATTTATATTTACATCAGAAATGCATTAGCGTCGCGTCACATGCACATTTAAGATATGAGCAAAAACTTAATCATATATGTAGTGGTATGCGCTACCTAACAGTAAGACAGACAGATTATACTATTGTAAGGGCAATTTTTTTTCCGTAAAACGTTCTTGTTTGGAGTTTCCTCTTTCTGATTGTACGGGTAGGTATTATACCGACAATGCTGTTTATTTCTAGTCGATCAGTGCAAATATGCTTATAAATTGTTTTCATGTCCAATATTTTATGTTATAGTTTATCAATGAGTATAATTAAATAAGTATAATCCATAAACGTAATAAATAATTAATTTTATATAAGGTATTCAACTGGAAGAGTTTATTTTAATGGATTTATTATATTCTCCTATAAAACCCAATGCCCAATCAAAAATTGGATATACAGCTAGAATTGTCTATACGAATTTCTCAACTCGAACCATGGACAATAATAAGTTATAAGCATAACTTACAGTACTTACTTATGGGAATTGGAATCAGTGATTTTCTGTCGCTGTCTATCACATACGTGTACAAGGTATTTATATTATTACGCTACAGAACTTCATAAACAAAGATCATCATAAGCAAATAACCCTTAAACCATGTTAAAAAATGCACCCTGTACCAAATATATAAATTTGTAAATACATTGTAATATGTACATTTTAGTATTTTACTGTTACATTATATTATTACTACCTATCAAAAAAAAAAAAAAAATATGTTATTTAACATTTTATTTCCTTTAAAATTCATATACAATAATTGTATTTATTACACAAGAAATGATACATTTTTTTTTTTTTAATAACTTACCAATCGACGTTGATAAATTATCAATGATAATAAAGGATCTGAGAATGATTTTGAATTCGTCGTTTTTGCTCATATTTTTAAATGTTGTACTTGAGATATCAAAATGTTATTTTTTGTCAGTCTTTAGGTAGGTATTTAATACCTAGGTATTAAGGTTAGATTTTATTTTATAAAGTTTAGAAAAACGAAATAAGAATATTGGAAAAATCGTTTTGAAGAATAGAATACTTGGCGTCGAGTTCAAATCAGTTTTTAGATTCCTATGGCTTCACTAGATCGATCGATGAACGTTGGAATGATAATACATTTAAATTGCTAATTTATGTTACGCGTTTGATAGTTGGTTGGAGACAGAAAATCACTAATAAATCCTTTTAATATAATCCTCGTGGCACGTACCACTGTTACATTTTACATCACCTACTTTATAAATTATAAATTATTAGGTTTTGGTTTC
Organism: Chaitophorus viminalis; assembly: GCA_025469195.1. NCBI lineage: Eukaryota > Metazoa > Arthropoda > Insecta > Hemiptera > Aphididae > Chaitophorus > Chaitophorus viminalis. The sequence continues at coordinate 175,519 of JAIPRK010000539.1, read as the reverse complement.
AAATATAATGTTATTGTATTTTTTAGGATATTTTTTGAACTGTCGATTACTTAAGAAAATTAAATTAAAATACCTCCAACACGTTGATTTGATATATTATGTAGTTACTTTATGGTATTTACTTTAGGATATTAAATCCGTTTTCTTTTCAGTGAACGCATTATGCCACTACGGTGTCGTATTGTTGAGCATACACCTTATAAGACGAAAAAATGGAAATATTTATATTTTTTGACTCGCTATAGATATAGGTATTCACACTCGGTAGTGTGAATGGCGTGGCTTATTTCTATAATGGCCAATATAACGATCTACGGTCGTTAATATATCGTTGTTGTCGTACGGAGCTGACTTAAATTCTTATTGCACGTAAAAAAAAACTCGAGGGACAGACGACGGTAGTAGTACGGGAGAAAAATCCTCTCCTCGACATCCTTAGGACATTTCATCCTGTGCAGACCCCCCCCTCTCTCTAACCATATTATTATTATGCATATATAAAAATGGAGACTGACATTAATGAAATTTAAACGACATTCTTCATCATCAACCCCATCCTTTAGTGTATAGTAGTAATCCTCCGTCATAATTGATCCCTTCGGCGCCTCTCCTACGCATCGTCTGTTCAAATCTTTTACTTGTTAATATTTTCCGCCGTTTTCCATCACAAAAGCTCTAAACCCACGTCTCTTTTCTCTCCCCTCCCTCCTGCGTCCACCCCAAACATCACGACGTTTTTCTTCCCACCCGGTCCCTCGGTCGCGCATTCATAATTAGAAACGCGTGATTCCGCTGCCGCCATCCTCTTGTCTCCGCATATACCTGCCGCGGCGGCGATGGCAGATCATAATTTAAAAAGGTCTCGGAGCTTAAAGAGACTCGATCTGTCTATTAAGAATACACCTTTTATGTATGTATATACATTCGTCTCTTCTTCTTTCGTGGGGCTTAGCACGGCGGGAGATACCTGACAAAAGCGTTTCAGATGTTAAAAGGGCTTGTGTCGCTTTTGTGCGCTTAATGCTGCCGGGCCAATGTTATTTTCTTACTTCTTGAAAAAAAATCAAAACGTCTTATTATCATTATTATTATTATTATCACTATTACTATTATATAACGAAAGAGAGTCTTATGTGCAATGATGAATTGACTTGGACTTAAGCGTTGGTGTGACATTAAGTCGTTTCGAGATCGGTCGCCATTGAATAAGCGTGGCTTAACTTAAAATGGGAAATTATATTTTGTTTATTTAATTTTTCTTCTGACACTGAAAATTGTGGACTCGATCGTACATAATAGTACACATACAATGTATAAAAAGGTTCATATTTATGTTTATATATTTAACATTTTCAAACTTGTCCGCCACGTGAATATAGAAAATCTATGTTGGTGTTATAAAAAACACCGTATTTGTACAAAGAGTATTATACAAAAACGTGGCAAATACGATCATCAGCTTATACAAGTTGGAAAAAATATAAATTAAGTTTCGTATGCTTGAAAAAATCAAATCAAATGCAAATAGAAATGCTCAGAGTAAAGTTTTTTAGAGAGAAATGTACGCATTATTTAATATATCTTTTAAGAATTATCCGATTTTACCTATTTTGTTTATATTATCATTATGTTAGTTAATAATTTAGATAAGTGTTTCCCAACCTGGGAAAGGGGGGGCATGCAAGTCAACATTGCTAGGGAAGCGCGAGTAGTCATTACAAAATTAATTTTTTTATTATTATATGTCTTATATTTGTATTTTACAATGTAGGGAAAAAATGAAAAATTAATAACAATCTAATATCGTTGTCGTGTAATACCCATCGATAATAAGATGCTACTAAGCAACTACTGTATAGATTACTTGTAAAGTATATAAAAAAAAGTGGATGATTTTTATTAATAGTATGGGAGGCGTGAGACTTTTGAAAATATTCAAAGGAGGCGTAGAACAGAAGGGGTTGGGAACCACTGATTTAGGTATATCCAATGTTCTGAAATCAACGTATGCTATCGAATATGAAATACATAATAATGAACACACTAAGTTGAAAAACACATAAGATTCGGTGACTGTTGAGCTTGGTAAGTTTTGTTTTATTTTGTTTTAATGTTACGAGTATGTGACAAATTATTATTATAAAAGTGTAATTATTAAATTTAGTTATAAATAAAGGGCTACAATTTCCAATTTATTTGAAATAATTCGGCCTTGGTGAGGTAGCTAACTTCACATGCGTTCCCATGAGTGGTACATCACCGTCTTCAAAACTGGTTATTAATATGAACACTGAAATGGTTAAACTGGTTAAAGGGTGAGATCACGATGACCATGTGACACGACATTTTAAGTTTTAGTTGTTAGAGTTATTACTAGAGCAGAGGACTTGTAGCATTTGCATATTTTTTTTGCACTGTCACAAAAATAGCAGAGTGCGAAACAAATACGTTTCATGCTTCCACAAAACTAGTTTTGAAATTTTATTGTGCACATAAATGCATATTTTGCGTTTTTTTGGTTTAAGGGCATATTTCTCTCATTTTATACTTTTAAATGCATATTTTATATAATTTATCATTTTATCAATATTTTTTCATCGATGTTTTTATTAATTAATTAATTAATTTATTTATTTATTTATACAACCAAAATAATGTTGAATTTAAAAATATTTTTAATTTTGATTATATTATATTTATTGAGATTCGCCGATTATATTGACTGTCGGGTTATTCATTTTATTTATAGACAGATAAGATAATATTGTTTAACGCACAAAATATTATTGATACGGGCCACGGGGACGCCTCGCCTGTCCCAGACATCGGACTTATTCATATTTCAGCATTCGGTAATCGGTTGACCGTCGACCATACGTCCAAACGCGTTATATTTTCTATTTATTATACAAAATGCCTAAAGTTAAAGTGCCTTTATTTTCACAATTAAATAACTATGTGTCTGAATTCGGTCCTGAAGTGTTCTCAACAGACGGTAAAATACTTTATTGTAAAATTTGTGATATCAAGTATGGAAGTGCTAAAAGATTTAATGTCACCCAACATTTGACTACAGGAAAACACCTGAAATTAGTTGCCCAGAAAGAAAAAAACGTAAATATAAAAAAAGCTCAACAGCATTTTCTAACTGATACCAAAAAATCGTGTTTCAATAAAGATTTGTGTTCCGCGATGTTATCGGCCAATATGCCATTAAATAAATTAAATAATGAATCTTTTAAATCATTTTTAGTAAAATATACTGGCAAAATAATTCCATCCGTGACCACATTACGAAAAGGCTACGTAGATGAAATTTACGATGAAACATTAATTAAAATTAGAAATGCTGTTATTGACAAAAAAATCTGGGTGTCCATCGATGAGATCACTGATTCTTTAGGGCGCTTTATCGCAAACGTCATTATTGGTATTCTCGAAACAAATAAACCAGGACAAACATTTTTATTAAATTCTAAAGTACTGCCTAAAACTAATAACTCGACTATTGCAAAGTTATTTGAGGACTCTATGCATATTTTGTGGCCAAACGGAGTGCAGCATAATGACGTATTGTTATATTTGAGTGACGCGGCACCTTATATGGTAAAAAGTGGAAATGCAATTAAAATTTTTTATCCCAAAGTTATCCATGTCACGTGTATTGTTCATGGGTTTCATTGCATAGCAGAAAAAATTCGTGGACACTATTCAAAAGTAGATAAAGTAATTTCTAATGTGAAAAAAAAATTTTTGAAAACGCCTTTTCGTGTAATTATATTTAAAAATGCAGCATCTAATATTTCACTTCCTCCGGAACCAATAATTACAAGGTGGGGATCGTGGGTAAAAGCCGCAAGTTATTATTGCGAACACCATGAAACTTTGAAATTCATTGTTAATTCTTTGGATAAAAATGAGGCCATTTCTATAAAAAACGCACAAAAGTATTTTGCTGACCTCAGCATAGCCGCAAATTTAGTTTTCATAAAATCTAATTTTGGATTTATCCCTGACGTAAAGACTAGTGTCTTGAGGAAAAAAATATGCCACTGTCAGATGCCATAAAAATAATTGAAGACGTCTTTTTAAAATTGAATCAAGTACCCGGTATAGTAGGAAAAATGATTCAAGAAAAGATGAATGACGTTTTAGAGAAAAATAAAGGTTACCAAACGTTAGCTCAAATTTCAAAAATTTTATCCGAAGAAGAAACTTCAATGGTCAGAATACCTGAAAAACTTGAGCCTTGACGATTTAGCATACTTTAAATGTGCTCCTATAAATTCCATTGATGTTGAACGTTCTTTTTCAATGTTTAAAGTGCTGTTAGCCGACAATAGAAAAAGTTTTCAGTTTGAAAATTTGAAAAAACATCTTATTGTTCAATGCAACTTCCAAGGTAAAAATTTGTGTTAATCTTAAATACTTGAAACTAAATATTTTGTCGATTGTTTTTTTAGTAGTCGAAGTTGAAAATTGAAAATCAGTTAAGAAAACCCAAAAAATAAACTCGAATATTTCAAATAATTAATTGTAAGTTGTTAAATAAAATTGTAAATAAAATTTATTCATTAAAATAATAAGCACCTACAGAAAGATTCTAATTTTTTATTCAAAAATAAATTATAAATAAATTAAAATGCATATTTGGTGATTTTTTTAGAGCTACAAGTCCTCTGCGCTAGTTATTACTAATGATGGGTCAAACCTAATTTCTTGATGTTGAATCAAACTCGAACCGAATATTGTCAAAGTATTACGAACCCGAACCCGAACCGAATCGAAAAATTCAATTTTTTATCAACAATTCAATTATTTATAAGTAATTTACTAAAATTCGAACTCATCATTTTTTTCCTTTTATAATAAGATTGAAATTATGAAAATTGTATTTACATTGTATACAATTTAATACACCTAAAAATATATAATAAATGAAACGGTAAATAGTTTGGTTCGATTATCTTTCATTTTGAGTTTGGTTCGGTTCGACACTCGAACAGTTTAACCTATCACTATAGTTATTACTTACTACTCATCATATTTTCTAGGTGCTTATCATAACATTAACCAGTAGCCTACAGTGAGTTGGTGAGTTTATCAAATAATTCTAAAACTCATCTACACAAGTTCAATAGATAGATAACTGACCCATAAAATGTAAGGCCCAAAAATATTTGTACCATAAAGCAACTGCCTATGCTGCCTTTGCGGTAGTTACACTATTGCTTTTGGCTTAGGAGGAGACAGCAACATAATATTTGATGGACCATTATGGGCCATTATTGAAATAAAGAAAACCAAATTTTGATCAAGACAATGTATATGTGTTACATGTTAAAATAAATTACTATGGTCTATTCATACATATTATGTCTTAAAAATACGAGCACACACAGTGTATCATCATAAGCATACATTTTCATGACAAAAAAAAAAAAAAGATAGTAATAAGAATAAAATAAAATAAATATTAATGTAATTTGAAAAAAAGATATACAATCAGCCTATTCTACGCTGTCCCAAGTCAAACGAGGAAAACGGATAAATACCCTATATGGCTACATAATATATTATATGAAGATTGATTGTCATGTGATCATGCCGTGGTCTTTCCTATGGGAGAGCGAAGTTTGCAGCTGCAGGTGGTGTTCACTTCTGCGACGACGATCTAGGATTGCCGTACGAGATCGCGTGACTGGTGGCCACGCCGTTTCTGCCGTTGCTCACGCTGTTCGCGATCACCGTCGTGCCCGACGACCTATCCCAACCGCTACCTCCATGTGAGTTTCCTTGGTCTTGGTTACCTTGTCCTTGGTTACCGTCACCGCGACCGGCCGAGTTACCGGACTGACCGGAGTAACCGTTACCGTTAGCACCGTTGGGGAACACTCCGAACATTATGGGAAACCAAGCGTTGAACGAAGCTTCCGCGTTGCTACTCGGACCATCGCGACCTGTCCACCGGAATAAAACAGTTTGATGAATTTATCAAGATTTTGGCTTTTTAAAACAGCGATTTATGTTATTAATTATGTACCCCCCGTAACGCACTTTTTTCTCCAAGAATATCGATACATCGATATCATACAGTGGTATAATATTGGGCCTGTATCAGCGGTGTATCGATGCGTACCGAAAGAGTCAATCGTTTGCGATCGTTCAACGGTTAGATGAGAGGATCTGCAGTTCGCTAAAACGTCACCATACTGCACTTTGATCACATAATAAAAACGCGAGGTATGAATGATTTTAAATAATTACCTATAGGTTCGATATTCGATTTAAAACAAATCACGAGATGATGTCAAAAACGAATGTCGTGACTTGAAAAATATTAAAATAAAAAATAGTGAAAATTGTGCCAATAAAAGACTTCAGATGGTATAAAAATGTATTTATATAAAAAAAACATATCGATCGGTCGAGATAATGAATTACAAACGATAAGATAATCGATCTGCATAATATGTGCATACGCCAAGAGAAATTTTATATAATACAATTAATATTAAACGCTTTACAGAAGTCAGAAGTGACTGTATGTTATAAGATACTTGCAATGGAATTTAGTATATTGATATAATATTATTTTATACACCACTGTAAATAAATGAAGTAATTATTATTTGAAACCATAAGAACATGTTTTGTATTAATAGTTATTTTCTTCCGCAGCCCATGTATGTTTTGTGCATATTAAACAGAATTTTCAGTTTAGTTTTAATCGAGAATTCAATTGGGATCCGTGAAACAATATTGAAAGTATGCCAACGAACTGTATAAGTAATACACGCATGCCATATCAAAAATTAATAAAAAAAAACTTCCTATTCAAAGTAGGTAATATACATGACGGGCAATCCTCTTGTACCGTACTCGTACTTTATAGTATCGATGCAATTATAATAGGTACTTTTGTTGTAATAAATATTGTTTTCACGTTCCATACCGGTGTACGAGTTTATTTTAAACAGCAATTTAATTTCTCAACATAGTTTTAGACTAATTGTTACACATATGTCGACACGTGTTTTTAGATCAAAGGCTGTATACATAATCGGATTATTTATTATAATATTTAGACACGACTACACGAGCACAGTAGAAATTCATTTTAAAATAATAATATTTTCTATAATCAAATAGTTTTTAAACAATTCTGTATACACACGAATACGTGCGGTTAGTTTAATGATTCGATTACATCGAAATTGTCGAAAATGTTTCCCTCGGATATCTAATTTACCAACACACAATTTCTCAATCAATATTAACATTGGTTTTTTTTTATGCAATGTATCATGTCGAAAATTAAGAATTTTGTACGTACAATATTATACATGCAGTAAGCATTATTATATATATTTGGATTTATAAACTGTTGAATGTAATAGATCCTACACGACGGACGGTGGCATGATATTTAACATTGTATTTACTTGTCAAATCGCAATCACGTTGACGAAATTTAATACGAAATTATTTTATTCGTTCGGGAAAAAGCTTATAATATCCGAAAATACGAAATGTTATTTAATCCATTTGAAATAATATACGCGATATGTGTACACCGGCAAAGTATATTTTTGCGGAAATATTGGCAGAAACGTCAATATGCGTGCGTCAAACGCAATCAACGATATATTGATAACTATGTGCCGGAAAGCCACAATTTCTCGGAAATATTAATGAAATATATAGTATAATTGATCAATATAACCTCATGGTATAAGAATGATCGGCGAAGTTTGACCAGTGAAACGCGTGTATTTAAGCTTTGGATTTATAAGTCGGGAATAGTTTTTTTTTTCTGGTTCCGACCAAACACTTACGTCTTATGTATAATATTAAAATATGACGATACTAGTATTGCGGTAGTAGCAAAACATGAATACGTTTCATCAGTAACAATGGTCAAATGAATTCGTTTAGTTTTTATCGACAAAATTTCAAAATTTATGTACCGTGATGACCTGGTATATAACAGGTATACATATATATATATATATTTATATACGAATGATATCGCAACAGAACGTATACGCACGCACAACTGATTGGTTATACCATAGGCGTAATCTAGGGGGTGCAAAGGGTGCACTGCACCCCCTGGAATATTAAAGGGTGTGCAAAACTATCATTTTGCACCCCCTAAATATTCTATATTTATAATGAATAACTTGAGTGAAAGGGTTATAGATTCAGAAGTGGTTATTGACGAATTTAATGCAGCAGCAACTGTACATGGTAGAAGGTTAAGTTTAATTTAATGTGTAAAATGTTTTCATATTCTATGTAATAAATCATAGTGTTGATTAATCATTTAAATAATAAAATTTACTTAGTCCATATTTATTTAAGGGGATTGTAATTTGTAATCCATGATCTTCTGTTTCTGTCTATCACACGCGTAACATTTCGTTAAGTCTACTTTAGATCGACTTTCCCCTTTTTGACATGTATATGTCTTATGGCTGAGGGTCATTCTGTTAATTTGTCCGACACCAACAATGTTACCATGACGTTATTGGTCATTCGTCATGAGGGTATCGATATTTCCGACAAAAACATTGAAGTTTTAAAAAATCGATATTTACCTGAATAAGTTATATGAAAAATTGTACTTATTTGAATGCCTGCTACAATTCAAGAGTGAGTATAGTAGTCAGAAAAAAAAATCTTTTAAAATGATAATATAATATTAAAATACTGAATATAGTTTACATAAGAATGTCGATGTCAATTTGATAGAAACAAGACAATACATGTACCGATGTATTTGTATGTAATGTAGATACTCTTAGTTTTTTTTTTTTTTTTGCACTAATTTTGCACTCTAACATTTCCAAAACTTAACTTTTGTTGATATTTATGTTTCCAATTCGTTTAATTATATTTTGTTTGGGGAGCAAAATGAAAAAATTGGGAAAGTCGACTTGAAGTAGACTTAACGGCGAATTTAAATCAGTTTTCAAAATTCTTATTGCATTAATTGATGGATCGGTACGTTGGAAATAGAAAACGTCTAAATTCCTATGTACCGCGTGTGATGGACAGAGACAGAAAACCATGGCTTACAATCACCTTAAATGATAATCCTAAATTGCGTGTACATTTTGATCAAGAAACTGGAATTGAGTTAAAATAAAAAAAAAAAATTGCAAACGAATCGAGGGAATTCGACATTTTGTAGACAGTTTTCTGATTAGTTTTGCAACCACCTGAATTTCAGCGAACTTAGGGTATATAAGTGGTTGGCTGCTACGGACGTTGCCGCCGTCGACTCACCTTTGTACGGTTTCTTGTTGTCCGCCTGTTCCGCGCTGTTGCTGTTCTGCGACTCGTCAGGCCGCTGTCCGTACTCTTGCGGTTGCTGCTGATTGCTCGCCGCGCCGCCGCCGTACGGCTGCTTCTTGTTCGGGTCGGCTGCCGTCGCGGCCGGTTGCTCGGCGCCTCCGGACGGCGGTGGTCCGTACGAGTCCTGGGTCGGCAGCCCGTACGAGTCCTGCCCGTAGTGGTACGGTCCCGCCTGAGCCGGGGGCCCGTAGTTGGAGAACATCGGGTACTCGGACATTCCGGTGAACGCGGCCATTTGACCGTTGGGGTTGAAACCGCTGAACGAAAACGATCGCATCGGGTCGGCACTGCGCTTCACCTTCATCAGTACCACTGCGGTGGACCGAAAAAGAAAACGAATAAACAATAATAAACAAACAGGTCTGAATTACGGTCGAGTTTATGTGCCACAAGGCTTCCTGAACAGCTTAATTTTCGAATTCCCGCTAACACTAGGCTCCAGCTATCCCTTTCTGTTCCCCAAATTATAATTATAACTTCACCACCAGAAATAATGCCCCTCTCTCAAGATTGATGCGCGAAGCAAACTCACATTAATACTTTTAGTACGGAGGTGCACATCATTTTTTACATGTCTCTACGTGTTACTGTTTTTTTTTTTTTTTTTACATGTTCCTTATTTTATTATTCTTAGACCTTAGTTATGTTTATCCTATGTAAATATCACTGCATATACATATTTGTTCATAATATCTTGTATTCATATAAATAATATTGTAAAATGCCGATTGGCGTTAATTCTAATAAATAAATAATGAAACGAATAAACAAACAGTTATCATATAGCAGATTCCACGCACCGCGACATACAGACCGCGGAAGTGGCGGGTTCGGGGGGCTAAGTACTACCTAAAAACGGTTTGCATTTCGTATTATAATGTTATATATTTTTCACATTTTCGAAATTTTATGATTAGCGTGCCTAAAATTTATATTAAGGTTTTCGACCGAACTACTGCAGGCTTAGACTGCTGAACTCTACGAAACGGTCCGTTAGCGCGTATTGTACGCCGTACACCGGTGTGCAACAATACACGCGTGCAAGTAAGACTGCTGGTGGCGGATGCGACTCACCTTCGGGCACCACGTAGGCGGATGCCATTTGAGCGACGACCAGCAGAACGGCGACGGCGGCGATGGTGGCGGTACGGCAAGCCATGGTTATAATATGTCGTTCGTCGGTGGTGTACGTTTGCTGCAAGTGACGGCGACGGGCGAGCTGTGGGACCACGGGACTGGCGCGGCGAGCGACGGCGGAATGGGACGAGTGACCGGCCGGCACCGGGTACATATAGCGGTGCCGGTCCGGGCGGAGGCGGCCGTCCCGGGGAGCCTACTACGTGGTCTGGACGCGTAATCAAACCGCCGCCGCCGCCGCCGCAACCGCCATCCCGGTCTAAGCCATTGGTGCGCAGCTTGGTCATCGCGGACCGTACACGCAGCATGCGTTGGACGCCGTATAATAAAACGATAGTAATATTAATGATAATCAACGCGTTGTTGACCGATACCATTATTATAATAATAATAGTAATTGATATGCGCCGCTGCGGTTGTATGGTCACCCGTGTCCGGGTCGTCGCGCGCAACCATCCCACCCCCCGCGTCATACCGACGACGTCATAACACGGTGGTCGTCAAGGGGATGGGGCGGGGGGAGGGAGATCGCTCGTGAGTTGCCAAAATACCGTATCCGCATAGTAAGGTACGTTATTTTTTTTATTTTTATTTTTTTTTTTTTTTGACATTTTATGTCTTTGCTTTGGCACATAGAATCGAAAACCGTCACGGAAAAGCGTTGTCCAGGAACCAGCATATCGTATTATTACAAATGACTAAGTTTCGCAACTGGAAATGACGCAAGCGTAATACCAACATTTTCCCTATAGTACAATAATTATTCTTCTCCGCACTCTGGATATTACAATATATTATGCTATTGAGTTTCGTAATTTTCGTCGTTCAAAAAAAAAAAAAAAAAATTCAAATCGAAAACAAATTGTTAATCATTCCGTAACCAGTAATTGGAGATTTCACTTAGTTCAATGATGGCATATTATAACAATTCGTTTACAAACAGTTGAACTTCGCTCGACTTCTGAGTGATTTTAAAAGAATATTGCAAGAGGTATTTAAAGTCACATTAAACAAGGCACGTTTGAGTCTTGAGTGATTTCGAGTGCCTGAGATCCCTGGAGAATAATAGTAAGTCGGTACCGACCGAAAAATTAATTCAAAATTACAGTGCGGTATGATTGATACAACCGACTTGTTGGTATTTGGTTATTTTAATATAACTATACCTACGTCTGAGTCAACTTGTGCATTTAGTGCAGTACTCCGAGTCAGTGCTATCGAATACACAGCAAATGTTTATGATATTCGTATTGTTGAATCAATTTTGAAATACGCATCATTATACCCACCGCGGATTCAAACCTACGTTCGTCTTACGTCGGTGCACGATATGAATTCTTAACCAATTCAATGAGTTGTTCTGTTTTATCTAACATTTACCAGAAGTAAACATCACTTTTAAGCATTCACATTGGTGCAGATCGTTTTAGTTCTATATTAACTAATTGATTCCATAACCATTTCTTTTTTTTATCCTTATCTATTATCTATCTTTGTTTGTTTGTTTATTCGTATACTTAAAATAATATAAAAATACCTACCAAATTATACAAATATTAAACACATTATTTACGTTATATTTATTTATATATATTCGAAATAAGGAAATGATAGAATCTATATTTGATTGGACTCTAGTTTCTTTTAATTTGATTTTCATACTAGACTGAATCCATATATACGTGTTATATGGTACACATTTCTTAGACAGTTATACTGTCCGTCAGTGTAAAGATGCCCATACTTGAATTCCTTCCGCGGCCCCGCCATCACACGTAGGCACCTCAACATTTTCGCGTGTATTATATTTACTATTGTTTTACGCAACACTTGTACATTTATTTACTGATATTTAATCGATTTTTTTTCTTTGGTTTTCTTCTGGTGCACCAATAAAACAATACGTTACAACACTATTACGTATATCATTCGCTTCCCAATATGTATCATATATAGTATAGTGTTCCGATAAAATCTACTCGTTTTTTCGCGGTATAATTCGCACAAATCGCATATGCATATTATTGTACGCATTTTACTAAATAATTACTAAAAAAATACTTTTCTTATTACGTGTCGTTACACTTAAATTAATATTAAAAAAAAAAAATGTATACCTGATCTGAAAACGACTTATGAAAATAGTTCCGATTTGAATCGTTATTTTTATATTCTATTAGGTATATGAATCGCCTTGTGCGATGCGAACGATGTAGTCACTCAAATGTTGTGTTAGTCGTGATCAGGGTTCAGATCTTATAGAATTCGCATAAATTTTTCATATAAGATGCTTATTGCAAAGCGAGCTTACAATTTGTTTCAAGACCTGGAAATCTGAGTAGGTATAAAGTTGTACTATTCATATTTTTGCATATTTTGAATTTATTTTTCTGATTTTAGTGCTTTTTTTGAACTTTTTAAAATGTTTTTACATTGTTATTGGTTTTTCAATCAAAACTAAAAATTAATATTTTATGCAATAACATTTTAACAAACGTGTTTTTAGATATTACCAATCGGATAATCAAAGTAGGTACTTATATTATACGCGGACGCATCTTTTGTAATATTATACTGATTTTATAAATTTCAACTGTGAGTATTGTACATTTTTAATTTTACTTTAGTTCTTAAATCATATCGAGATATTGATTAGATTTAATAGAATACGAGATGTTTAAAATATAGTTAATATAGTATAATACGTTAAAAATTATACTCAAAAGTATAAATCAATAATATTTTGTTTTTTTATCGTATATTTTTAGAAATTTTTAAGGCAATATTAAGTTTAGTAAATGCTATAAAATCCTAGCAACGGTTATAATACTTGAGATATTATTAATTAACATAGTACATTATTACCGAGGAACCATAAACAGCCGTTACGTGACTTAATAAAATATTAAATGAAACGTATTCTGACATAAAAAATTAACACGTTCGAAAGAATTATTTTATTTTAAAAACCAATATTAATTATTCAAAGTGATCAAAAACGAGTCACATTATCCATTTTAATTTATTCGAATTCTTTAACGATTTGCCACAGGCCACTGCATGAAATTTAATCTTTTTAGTATTTTGACGTCAATCAGAAATACTAACAACAGTATTGAAAACGTTTTTAAACATTTCTTATTGCTCCGAGGTATGGATTTTTGTTATTTATGTTGGTGTAGAGCAGGTGATATATTGTGAGCATCGAGTACAAATAATACAGTTTGATACAAATATTTATTTGATTAGAAAAATACGAAGAAAAAAAAAATTAAAATAATATTCTTTTTTTTTCAGAGTGCCAAATAGAATCTCATTCGAGATCAGTTTCTATGATTTAATATTGTATTCCGAAAAAAAAAAATGTAGTAAAGTTGCATTTGAATGTTTTTATCCCTTTGCGTTTTATCACAATAATCCGTTTAAGCAAACGAATACGGAACCTTGTCGGAATGTTCTCAGAAAACCAATGTACTGAAGTAAATGTTCAACTGGTATGTTATCAAGTACGCTTTTAATTATCTTCGTCGCACCGCAGCTAGATCATATAGATACAGGCGCCACTGCACGTATTCTGCCTGCAAATATTCGTTCATTGTTGTCTATCTTGTATCAGACGGTTTAGAGTCACGATAGTTTATTACAAATGTAAATAATCGCGCAAATACGCAATAATGGATTATTTTCTGGACGAGGTTACAGCCCCAAAACAATAAGCGTAGATAGAACGTAGAAATAAAAATAAAACGATACAGTCGTGTGCCTACAAGTGTTATATATACACTGATAGGTGTAATTAAACAGAATAATAACAATCAACATTGACTTTTTTTTTGATTTCTCATAGTATAAATAATTTACTAACTACTTATGATCAATTGGATTATTTGATAAACAATAATTTGTTATTATTTATTATTTAATGTGTATTTAGTATGATTCTTGAAATATTTATGATTTATTATATTGTAACAACACCAAAATAGTTATATCTCAACCACTTAACAATCTGCTAAACTCCATGTAATATAAAAAAAAAAATGGAAAGCATAAAAAAGAGTTCTTAAAAAATGATGAAAAATAGTCTCTAAACATTTAATAGTCAAGTATCTAAACCATAAATAGGTACAAATATTATGTTAATAATTGAACTTAGTTTAGTGACGTATAGACTATAGGACGGGGTTAGTATTAGAACTTAGAGTTAAAGGCTGGAGCTGAATAAATGATATACGTCGGACAATGGAGGCACTTCGTATAATATGTTTTTCATCAGATGTCGTAATGGACGTTGTAATATTATAACGATTCTCGCGCAGAGATCTGTCGCCTGCATGGTATATATGTTACGGGTAAAGTTAAAATTTGGATAATGTCAACATTAGCCTACTGTTATCATTACATTTATTATTTAACCTAACCTGTTATCATTGTTAACATTAACCGTATAATATAATATTATAGCCAAGAGCCCAAGAACCATTTTAAATTATTAACAGTATTAAATATATTTAATAAATAATTAATATAATATTGAATTAAAGTGTTATAATATGTCATTCTATATTTTTACGTGGCATGCTTCCATGACATTTTGAATTGAACAAAATGCTGGGTGATTTATTGATTGACTAATTGGTATTACATTTCCCCTTACATGAACACCTTTTGTATCCTTGAACACCACCATCTGACATTTGACTTGCAATTTCCCTCAGTGATTTTTTCTACATGATTAACCTCATCAAGTGGTATTAAATACAACAGACAAACACCAAACTAATTTCTGGTGTATAACTGTGGCAAAGTACCATATTTATTACCAAGTTTATAATATTGCCCAAATCACTAATTATATCAAATATTTTTCATTTGACAAATAAGATGAGTTATCTTCTCGTTTTTCGGACAACAGTTCCTTGATAAATGATAAAACTTCATTTTTGTTTCCATTTTATTAAAAATTCAATTTCAAACACCTTATCGCTGTACTTTCAGATATCACGTGTGAAACTGAAAACAGACTATAATAAAAGATCGACGGGTTTATTTTATCGTTAAGAAAAACTCGGTTTTAAGTTTAGACATGATATTATTGTACCGTGGCAGACTGACGCTTTATTATTGTATGTAATGCTTACAAAAACTTTATTGTCCATTTATAATATACAACTTTTAACATTATCCAATATTGATTGGTTAACGTTAACATTATCCGGATTATGTTGATATATCGTATTTATAAACGACAAACTACACACATCAGCCAAAACGGATGGTCAATGTCGACAATTATCCGCGGCTATAATATTGGCGTTGCCTAAGTTTTAACATTACCCGTAACGAATATACATCTGTATGATGATATTGTGTACGGTCGATGATGACATTATTATCGGACACCTCATGACGTAGGCACCGGCCGTTTTGACGGCGCGGGAGGGGGGAGGAGGATAATAGCTAGATGGTGCAGGTGGTGTACATTATGATATTACACGCGTTTAACGAATTTATCATGAATATGTATTGCGCGCGCGCATCACGCTGTATGATGCACACACGAAGACCACTCATTCATTATTGATGAACCGCAATAACCGAGAACGCATTGGTACGTGTGTAATACGTATTTTACATTTTGTAAGTGTGTACAACATCGCATACACGCACAACGCGCACCTGTGTGCCCCGAACGAAAAGAACAACCGACAGCCGCGGCCGGCCGTGGAGGGACTCTTAACGACATCTGCACTAGTGACGGCAACAATCGAGAGAAATTACTCGAAATACTCGATTGTTAGATTTAATCGATTATTTCGATTGTTTTAAAAGTTTATTCGAGTGATTCTCTCGGCTGAAATATTCGAATAATAAAAATTACTCGGCAACTGATTCTTTCCACTATGTCTAAAACATAATATTATATGATATGAAACACACCATCATGAATCTGCAGACGAAACCAAACCAACCTTATAGCGTGGAAATATTCAGTACTTATTCAGTACACTATATTATACTTATTCAGTATACGGACGATTGGAGTCATAAATTCGATGATGAACAAAGATAATATTATATCCGATAAAATGTACAATAGATGATTCTATTGTATATTTTATCGAAACGAAAAAAAAACAATTTTTTTTTAAAAATCGTGTTTTTTTATTATTACTTAATGAAATGAAAATAACATTATTAATTTTAACAATTGTCTAATTCAGATTTATAATAATAAAATACTAATTATGTCCATGTTTTTGTACACGTTTTTATATTTATTTTATAAAATGTCAAATAGGTAAAAGTATTAATTTGTAATTAGTTGTAATAGTCAATAGTCTTACGAGTAGCAGGTAGTAAGTATACTGACTACTGAATGTAATGAAATATTAAATTAACCGAGAGGTTTTTTCGAGAGAATCTCTCGATTGTTATAACTTATCGATCACTCACCTCTCGATTATCGAAATCACTCGATTGTTCCCATCACTAATCTGCACTGGTGCGCGGCTGTGCTTGCCTCGCGGCGATCATCTCGCGCCCGGACGGATGGATGACGCACGCACGTCGCACACGGGTTTGCGTACGGTTGCCAACAAAATCACATCATCACGTTGCGCGCGATTATTGTTTTATTTCTCTCATTGTCATGTCGACGATTTTTTTCGCGGCACACATGCGCACAACCGCCGCCGCCGTCACCGTTAACAATAGGCTATACACGTTGGATGTGGAATAAAATAATAAACGTGAAAAAAAAAAATTGCGAATAAAAAATAAAATAAAAATAAATAATAATAATAATAATAATAATAATAATAATAGTTAATAAAATTAATCACCGAGCGAAACGCACGTCACGTACGCGTCTAGAGCTCATAGTGCACGCCGCGCCGGGTCGTGAATATTTTATACGGTCTTTATAGTATTTTTTTTCTCTGAACCCGGAGCACCCGCTGGTCGTGCGCGTGGGAAACCGAGACGGCGGCCACCACCACGGGTACATAATATAGCACTATTTCAAATAGATATTTATAATACATACTGCTATCGTTCGTTAAAAGTATTATTTTTGCCAAATTAATATGCACGATAGAATATAACGTTTTCGTTCGGACGCACTGCGCGTGGTGTGGATTCCGCGGATCACGTTCTATGTACACGGACATGACCGCAGCCTAATATAATACAGTTCCATTCTACTGCAGACAGCCGACAGTGCGTTATGTATTGTACACTGTATCGTCAGATACAGTGAAACCTGACATAACGATCACTTCTCTCAACGGACAAAACGAAAAAGTCTCGGCAAAAATAATAAGGTAAAATATGTCCTGTTTATAATGGATATACTATCGGTGACTATAGAATTTCCTCTCAATAAAATGTTTAACAAGTGGTTTTTGAAAATGTAAAATTCCCGGATAACTGCTTGAAATTATGAGTATGAACAAAAAAACAGATACAGTTGAATATTTTACGTATACATTTCGTTTACCAATTTTAGATTTGTAATCAGTCATCAACTGTTTCATTCGAATTAGATACAATCACATAGTGAACATATAAAAAATTAATGAACTACTTATTTGAAAAATCGAAAATTTAAATTGTCTATACCTAAATAAGTCAAAAAAGTCAAAATACCTCGAAAACTTAATCATGTATAGAAAAAGCTAATATAAACTTGAAAATTCAAGTATTAGTGGTTATTCGTTTTTGAGAAATAGCATTTTAAAAAAATGTATTTTGTCAAAAAGTAATTTTTCCTAAAAATTTCCGTTTTTCCGTTACTTTTTTTGAGTTTTTCCTGACGTTTTCGGAATCTATTGTAGATATTTTACCAAACTAGTACCAACTAAATCCACTTTCCTTTAATAAAATTCAAGCATTATTACTGCTCCAAAACGTGATGACAGACATAAAAATAAAAAATTTAAAAAACAAACATCATTGTAAAATCAATACATTCATTAATCCGTTCAGAATCTAAATTGTGAACATTTTTAATTTTTCAATGTTTTTAACCATGCAGTAGTTCTTGGATTATGCATTTGCAAATTTTCTAATGAAATATTCATTGTTAATTCACACTCCATTGATGAGATTATGACATAGATGTACGTTTTTATTTATCCATCGTATACTAATATTTAATTTTAATTATTGACAGTGCTGAAAAAGATCATCCACTTTCTCAATTGATAACTGATATGTTTAAAAAATTTAGAACGTTACATAAATATGTGGAAAAACATCCGAAAGATTATCTTCAATAATAGTTTATAATAATATGTTGTCTGGGTTTTGATTAATTTTTATTTTCCCTTGCTATGGTATTGCTATGGATTTACTGTATGGTCCATACCTATAAATTGTTAAAATTCGTTGTACACATAAACAGTCTTTAATATTTCGAAAGTACATTTTGACTAAGTTATTAACAAATTTTTTCGATAAAATATCATCAATCAAGTCGGAACTACCGAAAAATCCAAAGAAATTTATTGTTAAGTTAAACTACTTTTTTTTCAATTCGATTTGCATTTTACCAAGAGAAAAAAATCAATACAAACTGAGAGAAATTTGAATTTTCTATATGCTACGATAAAGTTTGAAATTTATAATAATATTTTATTTATTTGATGCCATTTTATGTGAAAAAAAAAATTCAATATATTATTGCACCTTTTAACTGGTGGCCCGGGGCTATCCCGGAGCCTCCTCCAAGCCCGCCTCCCTTGATCTAGCTCTGCCCTGATAATTAGGTGATACCTATGGGTTACGGAGTGTGCTAAGGGCTGTCAGTTTGTAAGTGGGTCGGTAAAGTACAAAAAACTCGGTGGGCTGAATTTGTCAAATCCCTGGTTTTACCTGTGTGCCGTGGTCATGAAAATAGAAAATCGTTTTAATTTTCAAATATTAGATGGTAGGCCATCACAGCAGCTTCCCAGCATACGTCAATAGCTGTAAACGATGGGCTGCTGTATACTATGATTATTATATTACATTTTATTGTCCAGCAGCGACGGCGTAAAGGCTGACGGTGACAAAGTCAACGACCTCTTTTGTCTCCATCGAAACTGGTTTGTCACGTATACACCCGTGCACGTCTACACGTATGCATGCGTGTACGTGTGTGTATGCTTGTGTGAGTGTGTTACATTTTAAGGATGTGCTGCCTGTTTATCTCGTAGGCTAAACTCGTTCGGGTGACGCGTGTATAACGCATATAGTAATATATTGTGTTGTTAAGTATGGTCGCAGTCGTCGTCGTCGTATGTTGATAATATAAATCGGAAAGATTGTAGTCGTTGTTTCGATATGCATTATCGTTGTATGCGACTGTTATGTGGTATTTTCGAGTAACACGCATCCTTCACTCTCCGACTCACTATAACGACACAGCTCGGTCGCAGTATTTCGAAGGTATCGTCCCCCAACGTCCTCGTACTATCATCACACGGAAAACCGGAATTTACTTACCTTTTTACTAGTACTATGCCCGTTGTATTACCGAAGCTATTTATTTAACGAGTTTCACGGTTCCTCGAAAACATTTTGATGGATAGAAATTTTGTAAAAATAAATACATTGTTTTACACTTAAAATTCTTACTTACAAAATGAAATTTGTGCAAATTAAATAATAAATAATATGTAGAATGTTTAAAATATATGTTTAATAACGTAACATAATACGTTTTGGAATAAATAATAATAAATAATAGTAAAACTATGTTAATTCCTACCTATAGTATACACATTGTGTCATTGTGATTGTACCTCAAACATTTTAGATTCTGAATGGAGTGATGGAATCTATTGATTTTAAAATAATATGTGTTTTTTTTTTATTTTTATCTTTTATTTTTTTTTTATGTCAGAGGACACGATTTTTGGCAGTAAAAATTCTTCGATTTTCTTAAAAAGCAACCATTCTGAAAAGAAAGTGAACGTAGATGGTACTTGAGCAAGTCAAAAATCCAACTTTTTCAATAATTTTTAAAAAAATCGAAAAAAACGATAAAAAAATTACAAAAAAACGGGAAATTTTACGTAAAATCACGTTTTTACAAAATACATTTTTTTAAATGCTCTAACTCAAAAACGAAAAACCGCAAAAACTTGAAATTTTCACCAAATTTTTATAATAGCGTTCTCTATACATGGTTACATTTTTAAAGTAATTTGACATATTTTGACTTATTTATAGACAATTTAAATTTTCGATTTTTGTAAAATTTTTTTTTAACATCTATAAAATTTAATTAGCTGACCAAAAACTCTTGAAAATTTATTACAAAGTATATATTAAGTTAAAATAATCACGAATAAAAACATCAGAGATTGTCTCATTCAAATTTTTTTTATAAGCCCATAAAGCTCAAATTTGTATAAAATGTGTCAAAATTACGATAATTTGCAAGTTATTTTGTAGATAAAAATTTTTAAAATTTATTCCGTTAATATTTAAGATTCAAAATTTCAACACTAGGTTATCCATAAGCTACTCTTCAACTCTTTAAAAATCTTTAAAAAAATTTCTACCGTACCAAAAGGGAAAAAATTATGACCGTTTGAAATTTAAATTTTTACGAAAATGATAAATAGCGATTTATTGTCAAACGATTTTAAATATTTGTTATAATTCAAAAAGTATAAATCACAGAAACTTGAAATTTTTACAGTTATTAAGATAGGCATTTCCTCTATGCCATATTTTTTTCAAAATATTATATTGATTTTTAAGCCACTTATAGGCATTTAAAATATTCAAATTTTTTACATTTTTTTTTTTTTTTATAATCGGTGATAAAAAAAAAAATTGACTGATACAAAATACTTGAAAATTTAATAGAAGATTCAACCAAAGTAGTTATTATTGTTATTCAAAAATTATTAAAATCCATAAGCACAATTTTTTTTATAAGCCTTTGAACAGCGAATATTGATATAAATTACACGTAAAATATAATATAATGTATAATATTCTAGACTGACAAATGATATCGGTTTTTGAAATTTGCTCTAACTCAAAAACGAAAAACCATAACTTGAAATATTCACTAAATTTTTATATTGGCATTCTCTATATATACTTAAGTTTTCATAAGTATTTAGACTTATTTATAGACAATTTAAATTTTCGATTTTTGTAAGATTTTTTTTTAAATTATCTATAAAATTTATTTGGCTGTCCGAAAACTCTTGAAAATGTATTAAAGGATTAATTATAAGTTACACTAATTGTAACTAAAAGATATCGGAGATCGTTTCACTCAAATTTTTTTTATAAGCCCATAAAGTTCAAATTTGTATAAAATATGATAAAATCGCGATAATTTGTAAGTTATTGTGTAGTTGAAAATTCATAAAATTTTTTCTGTTTATACTTAAGGTTAAAAATTTTAACACTAGGTTGTCCATAAGCTAATCTTCAAAAATCTATAAAAAAATTTCTACCAGACTTAAAAAAAAAAATTTTATGACTGTTTGAAATTTAAATTTTTACAAAATTGCATTATAATTCAATTTAAATATAAAATACTATATTATTATATACAAATTTAGACAAACA
Organism: Chaitophorus viminalis; assembly: GCA_025469195.1. Classification (NCBI taxonomy): domain Eukaryota; kingdom Metazoa; phylum Arthropoda; class Insecta; order Hemiptera; family Aphididae; genus Chaitophorus; species Chaitophorus viminalis. The sequence continues at coordinate 153,436 of JAIPRK010000539.1, read as the reverse complement.
TATTAACTCCATTCAGAATCGTTATTCTTATACAATGATATCTATCATTGCATTCAAATTTAACAAATCCATTGTAATAATGACTTATCCTATGCAGGAGGTGCACTCCACTCCCAACTGTACAGCAAAGCGAGGCCCATCCGTTTTTTTTTATATTTATTTTTGCCAAAAAACTGAACACTTGGTATGCTAAAATCTACGACAAATAGTGTTAAAAATATCCAGATTTTTTCAATCCTCTTCGTGAATTTTTTATCATAAATGAGTTTAACTTATATGCATTGTTTTTATTTTGATTTGATTTGTTTATTTAAATTTTTTTAATTTAACAAATTAGATTAACAAATTTGTTTATAGTAAAATAAAACTCTAGTTACGACTAATTTTTGAATGGCGCATGAACTAGTTATGTATAATATAATATATTGACTTAATTCTAAAATATTAATAGTTTCTGATTATTTGTTATAACTTATAAGTAATGCATAAACGAATCCTAATTCATTGTTTCAAAATATGAAATACGAGATTTGGATATAATCCAGATATTCAAACAATGGGCAATTCAAACTTTTCAAACTATGCGTAACTATACTTTTACGAACAATTTTTTTATAAAATCTTATACCTTTGTTATAATAATTTTCACGGTAATTTGTTATGTTTGAAAATAAGTTGAGAATATGAAAATTCATTACGACTTCAGTGATCTCCACAGTATTGATAGGATGACATGGTTTGTCCCATGCGATGATAATATTAAATATTATAGACATTTTCTCACCCAACATTTTAATATAATTGAATTTGGACATTTGGTGGTTAGAAAATATTTAATAGAATACTACCAATTAGTGCATAAAACACTGAACAAACTACACGAGTATACATATTTTTTAAACGTCACAAGCTTCAACATAAACAGTTGTAGGTTGCCAAGACTGTATATAAATCACATGATTTGTATAAACTTTATCATTAATTTTATCATTCACTTGCTTAAATTTTATACACCGATAAAACATACGCATGGTGGTACCGGTTTTAATTTAAATACGATATCGTTGGCAATCGGATGTCAGTGGGTCGTGACATTCAGTCGATAATAACAAAAAAATAACATTGTTAAGTATTATAATAAGTAATGGCATTGAGTTTTCACGTACAAATAAAAAACAAATATATAATTAGTACCACATGCATATTATTTCAGTTGACTTCAATGATTATTTTAATATAATTTTAAGTCATATAAAATTATGTTTTCAATTTGAAATTACTTTTTGACAATGAATATTATAAATTTAAAAATAATTTAAGTTTAACAACACAAGTTGTTCTTTATTTAACATGTTAAGTAATAACTGTAATGATTGTATTTTTCTAGTGTATTTTACTGTGATCATATTTACTTATATGTTACAAGTGCACTGACATTTGTATGCATTCATTATATTATTTTATTTTTTACTATGAAAATTATCTTAACTAATAGTTCTAATTTTATATTTATTTAATCTATGTTTGTATATTTTATTTTTATTCAATTTCTGAACTGAAATCCTCTCGTTATATTCAATCAGGTAATCAAACAAAAAGACAAAATAAATAATTGTGCGTTTATTTCTATAGAATCAAATTCCGTTATAAATATTACGCACAACATATTCATAATATCTTTTAAGGGGTTCTGTATAGGCAATTTTAAAAACCGTCAATTTCAAAATTAATCACGTATTGCACATCCGAAGATCGCACACGTTTGCTTATCATGACGTGTACAAATATTATGTATGAACTTTTAATGGTTATTTGGTTATTCGTATTTGCAGACTAGGGGACGTCCCAATTAGATTCTTTATTAGATAAAAAAAACTCGAGTGTATTCAAGAGTAACTGTTCGACTTGACATTTGCTGCACAGACTTGACAAGATATAAATACAACTCAATTAGTTTCAAATTACTAAAAAATAATTACGATCTTTTAAATTTTTAAGATTAATCGAGCATTTTTCTGAATATTCATCAATTGGTCATCGTAATAATATAACGACCATCGATACTGTTATTCATGTATTCAATACATTTTCTGTATATTTTTAATGTGAACTAAAATAAATGAAATTTTCAATTTTAAAATTAAATAGGTATATCCAAGTTATAACGATAATAATGGTTGGAATTAGTTATCAATGTTATCATAGATGTTAATTTAAAAAATAAAATTTAAAAGAAATGAAAAAACGATGTAACATTTTTAGAAAATCTGAAAACTAGTGTTGGATGTTGAAAGCAATGCAATACAAATTCAAACTCCTACCAATGCGATTTTGCGATAACGTCCCTTTGCGGTGTAAAGCGATTGCATAGCCAAATGAACGAACTGTAATGTGAGGTTTGTTTGTGTTGTGATTGTTTTTAACCGCAACACGCAGTTAATACACACATGATGAGCATGAAGGTGCTGAAATCCTAATGATAAACGTTAAAATTTCGGTGGACACTTTTAACCGTAACAGTGTGATAAATATTGTATACTATACTCGTACTTTCACTGCGTTAGCGTATATCGTTGTTTTATACCAGTAACCGTATACGGGCATAACAATGTAGATGTGTTAGTAAAAAGTGTAAATGTAGTAACACACTGTGTGTGTGCGTGTGCGTGTGTGTGTGTGTGTGTGTGTGTGTGCGTGTGTGTTTGTGTGTGTGTTTGGGTTCATGTAATAGAATAATATAGCCTCTACTGATCGCAGCGAGATTGACGTGTCTGACCCGCGGTGTGACGACGACGACCGCGACAGAACGCAGTATTGGACCAGCGTCCGCCACGCACGAACCACTGCCGTCGACGGTCCACTATCTATGCACTGCATCATTTAAAGTCTACTATAGAACTACTGGCATCGACAGTCACAAATCGCCGAAATCCAATACAAACATTATCACGCGTATAACGCTCGCGCGACGATCGTTTTTCGTTCCGATTCAACCGGTGCGGACGATATCAATAATATGACCAAACAACTCGCGGTTTGCGCACTGGCGCTGCTCGTCCTGGTCGCCGGATGCTCTGGCAGGCCTCAGGAGAAACCATCATCGGCAAAGGATGACGGGGCAAAGCTGCAGGACAACGCGGCCGCGCCGACCACGACGTCCGCCAACAACCGTATAAGCAGACTGCAAAAGGGGCCCGCACAAGGTAATATAATATGATAATAGTATAATGACGCACTTAAAACTTAAATTGCTAATCAATCATAACAATAACGAAAAAAATAAAAATAAAAATAAATGCCTTTTCTACTCGCATGAAAAAATCGCGCGATCGTTCCTATATATAATATAGTTTGTTATTGATTTCGCATTAATTAACGATTGATTTTCCGACAGCACTGAGCACGGGCTTCGACGAGATCCTTGTAGAATCCAATTTGCAGGTGCACAACCGAGTGGGCTCGAAAAACAAATCAAAAATCATGTTGCCTTCGAACTCGACCTCCACCACCGCGCCGCTGCCCAACAAGTCGGCCAGATCTTTGGTGGTATGATGTGCGGAAACCCGTCTCGATGATCCAATTTCTAAGCGCCGCAGATTTATTGACAATAATTACACACACACACACACATATATATATATATATATATATATATATATATACGTACCTATTAAATTATAGATTTTAAGTTATTTTTAATGTAATACGCTGTATATGGCTACGCTACCAATATGGTGAAATATAAAACCACATAATAATAATATAAGCGTATTTATAATAATAATAATAATAATAATAATAAAAAAATTACATTTACACGTTTGTTTGATTACTATTTCGTACGAAACACTGCAGTTAACGGTTGCAGCTTTTTCAATCATGGGTATTGCGTATATTATATATAAGGACTCGCGAATGTAATCGCAATTGAAGTACCAATCAAAAGATATTTGCGGCAAAAAGTAAACACGTGGAAATCATTGTCCACACGCAAAACGTATTATATTATTATTGTAATGGATATTACTTCTGAATCCACACAATAATAGTGCAACAAGAAAAGACTATAACAGCGCATTCGGACGCGTTGTCTAATCAGCATTTTTCCCTGCACATAACAGTAGCAGAGTAGTTCGTTAAAGTAAAACGTTGAATAATTATTATAGGTTTCAGCAACAGGTGTACGTTTAAGAAAATATGGTAGGTTACAATAGTGTTACCACACCTACTTGGTAACTTCTACATCTACATTTTTATTTCACTACATATCCATCTGGTACGATAAAGGCGTGCATGCGGTATATTATATTGCATATATTATTTTCACTTGAACTCACTTACTGCCATACGTCCCTCCACAGCGGTGTCTGTATAATCCACAGTAGGCAACTGTTTAGGTATATTTTTAGTTTCTCGTTGTATTATGTACATAATAATAAGAATAATAATTAAGTTACGGTAAACATGGTTGAAGGAAGTTTTGGTTTACTACGCGTGTGCGTTAAAGAAGTAATATTGCATCTTTCGAGAATTATCTAACAAGCGCGCGTATACAATATATATATATATATACGTACATAATATAATATTATACAGGCGTGTACACAAATAACAAGTTTATTATAATCCGGATTGTAAACCTTATCTACCTATATAAGTTTTTGGGGTGATTATTTTGTGTTTGTTCAATAAGAAATAAAAACTTAAATTAATAAGGAGCTGAGTTGTTCGCGTATTATAAACCTTTAAGTTATACATTTGTGTACACGCCGCTTTGTTATAAAACTGTTAAATATATACGTACTCGATGATAAATAGGTTAATTAATTTTAATTATCACACGTGTTGAGTGTATAAATGTTAAAATGAGTTATAAGTTGTAAATAATATGATACGTATACGTAAGACCGTTTCGTTCGTCCTTTGCACGTGCGTTATTTCTTCATCTATAAGTACATACATCTGTATCAGCTGTAATATGATGTTAATCCGATTCCCAGATTTCCTGATCTACGATACATATAGTAACGTCTGTAGGAAAAAAAATAAATTAACATTATCACCGAGAACGTACTTTCTCCCTTGTGTTTGAATAATAATGATTAGGGTTGTAAATTTGAAATATTTCATAATTGAAAATTTCACTCTTCTTGAAATATTTCAATGAAACTATGAAAAATATTTTTTTTTCTTTTAAACGTGTTTATATAGATGATTAGAAATAATTATATGTATATTGATAGAACACAGAAAACATTGATTATGAATAACTTATCAGTTAGGTATCATTTATCAACCAAGGTTTACGAATTAAAAACGCTACCTAAATACTGTTAATGGTCAATGATTATAAATTATTAATTAATAATTATTTATTTATATAGTATTTGTATATTGGTATTAATTTTATTATATTTTTGTTATCACTTATCAATTGAATCCCCTATCGGCTATTAAACTATTTTTACCACTTATTACTTTATTACTAATATAAATAATTAAATTATTACTTATTAGTGTTTATAGACATGTAAAACAACTAGAGAGCGGATTTGCATATTACATTGCCATAGGAACATTGAAGTCTAGTGGCCATTAGCCTACAGGGAAATGTTTAAAAAATAACTCAATAGATAAGATTATAAGAATATAAGATACCTATACATATTTATATGACATAATAATATAATATATATTACAAATATATACAATATACATATTTGATATAATCAATCATGCAATTTTCCTCTGTTGACATATGGCTGACTTCAATATATTGTCTTATAGTCGTTAATCTAGTTTTTTATATGTCTATGTTTGTGTATTATTATGTATGTAGTATGTAATTATGTTACGTATTTTCTTTATTTCATACAATAAACCGAATTTTAAAAATGTTCACTTGGAAAAAAAAAATATTTTTCATGGAAATGAAATACTTTATGAATTTTTCATGAAATGTTTCAAGAAAATAAATTACATGAAATTTTACAATCCTAAATTATTAATAATATAACCGTCAGTGGCGTGTAGAACCCTTTTTCTACGTGGGGCAAAATACATTTTTTACACCCATCACCTACACAAAAACTGCGAACAGTGTACATTTTATTAAGGGCCTCCATAGAAAATTGTATTAGAGCGCAATACTTATAAACAAAATATTTATTAAATAGTACTTCATAAATTACACGTAGGTAGTTAAAGAACATACACACAAATTTTTTTTTTGACATACTTCAAAAAATACCACTCACCCAACCCATTTTCAAGTAGAGCCAAGATACCATTTGTGTCTTGTCTGCACGTCACTGGTAATCGTGCTCTCGAATTAGATGCAATATCGCAGCTCCGGTCGTGGACTTTCCGGCTTTTTCAACTACAGGTGTAACGTAAAGTGTTAAATCTTTACGGCCCATTTTGTTAAAGGAGACATTGGTGGCAGCGTATAAGTTTACTTTTTTTTCAACGCAGCTGATAATATTTATACGGCACAAAAGTTGATGTCCTTGCACGTATAGGTTGTTCCGTATTTGTATGTGTATATATTTATAATTTAACGTTTCTCTTAAACACATTCGGATTTGATGTATACAGTGATACAATCGTACATAATTCTATCGTTGAAAAGTGGTACTCCTACCGTATTATTTTGGTAGTTTTTACCTGAGAATATATTTTATATAAGCACAAATTAATATTATAATACTTATGCCATCTGATACAATGCGTCTACATAAATAAATAATTTATCCGAAAAAAAATATGACACGGAAAATCATGAATACACAAGAGCACGATATAACATGATTAAATTACTTATGTATATAACTGTAGGTCGCAAATAACCGAAGAATACGCAACGCGATGTTTTGTCGTAACAATTTTAAGCCGTGAAAAACGTTCTTTTTACTCTTTAACATAATATTGTTCTATGCAATACAACACCAAAGCTTAAAATATAATATAAATTTGTTTTCAGTGATTTCATATATCTACATTAGTTTAGTGGTTGATAATTTTATATTCTACCTATTGTTAAATCAAAATATTGATGTTTCTCGTTGTATTCTGATGTGCAGTAAATTAAAAAAAAAAAAAAATCAATAAACATTTTAAAATTATAAAACAACTGATTAAGTGTAAATGTGCGTATGGGTTTTATTAAAAGTAAAATGTTCGTAATGGTTTTACGTTTTTTTTTTTTTATTAGAATAAGCCTCGGCAGCATTGAATATTGGTTTTACATTTTTAATATTATAATCTCAATATTTTATGCAACATTTATTGTATTGGATTTCTTAAAAAGGTAATAGAAATTGTCTGTGGTATAAAAAAATACACACTATTCCTTGATACACTTTTATTCCATAACTTCCGCTTAAAAAAATAAATTTTTTTTTATTTTAAGAATCCTGTATTTAATTTTTCATGGTATAAAAAAAAAAACCTTGAAATATTTTCCTTTTCTGGTATTTAATGTGGACCGTGACGTATGTTCGTAGTTTGTGTAATGTATACATACTATATACTTGTTTAGACATGTCACTCAAAAGATTTCATTTTATTAGATATGTTTTTAAGTTTTTTACAATTTTACTTTTTAGAATTAATACTAACATTTCACTATATGATTTATTATCATTATTCATGATTTATTTGTTTTCATAATTGTTTAACATTTTATATGTTGTGTTATCAGTTGTAAAGTTTATACGTGTAATAATGAATATACCAACTTACTATAAAATGTTGTGACTGAAATTATCCAGGATACTTTAAATTAAATCAATAATTTCTAAGTAAATATAACATCTATTTTTAGAATGTCTACAATTTTTTTCAAACAACGCTTTATTTACAGACAAGCTATCGACAAAACAGTAGTATAATTCTCTGCTACATCAAACTGATTGACCGGCAAAAATACAAGCTATGTATATTTTTGATCAAATAAAAGTTAAAAGTTATTATGAGATACACGAACTTCATGGACTGTAAGAGTTTCTGCGACGTTGAATACGCTGTGATCATCAAAACTGACAGTTATAAACTAATAACATTCAAAATGACGAACGAAATTGCAATTGTACTACAATAGTCTTCTTATAAAAAGCTTTTAGAGTGTGAATGAACGTTTGAAAAATAAACAAATCAATAAACGTTATCATCCGTGTAATATAATTTCCCGTTCATTATTTTAAGTTTAATGTCAATAAATATATTCGTCTAGTACTCTAGTCTCTAAAATTTAGAGTGAAAATAAATGATCAAAAATTAATAGTTCGCTATTTGATGTTGGTGGCAGCCCGGATTCAAAATTTTCAGAAACTCTTGACAAGTCACTTGTTGCGTAATCGTAGTAACTTGCCCGAGATTTATTGTTATACATAAAACTGTGATTGGAACTCATTGAAGATTATACGATATTTATTATTTTATGACATAGATCTACATCAGTTTACAACGTTTTTTCCGTGTACAGTCATGCGACGAACGTAACGTGTAAATTCAATCAGTTTTGAGTTATGATATGTGTTACAAATTTCTCTTCAGCCACATTTTTTTCACGCGGAAATGTGTAGCCAATAACAAACGATAATCAACCAAAATGTATTGGTACTGATAATCATCTTGTATCTATATTAAGTATTAACACTCTCTTTGGATGATTTTGTCTTTTCTGAAATAACTCCGGCCCTTCTCTGCTTACGAACTGGAATGGTAAGTTTAATATTTCTCTGGTCCTACGATAATTACGATGATTATATTTTTTACTTAGATCTATATTTGAGTATATTTCTATTAATTTTGAATTTCAATAATGTTATTTTCATCTCAATCTATCACATGCGATACCATAACGGATTTCTTATTATATATTCTGTTAATTCGTAGTTCCAATACCATTAGCTTCTGGCGTTTTTCTTATTCGACTTTCGTATAAGTACTGCTTACAACAAATATAAAAATAATATGAAAACGTGTTGTCTTTTTTTTTTTTTATTTCAAAACGTAATTCACTAAATTATGATAATTTTAAACGTCTGTTAACCGATGAAAAATTAAACTATAAAAATTATGCTAAAAAGCACTAGAAAAACATGAGTTACATAAGAATGCTTAAGTCTGTGTGTTTTTTTTTAGCAACAGGTATGTTACTTGACAAATTGTTTTTTCTATGACATAAACTCACGAACATTATTGTTCACGTCTCGGGACATATTTAGAAAAAAAACGATACATAAAACTAAACTAACCATCGTCACAACAAAATGTACATAATAATATTATGTCCCAATGTCATAACCATTTCATTTGGTCAAATACATCATATGCAGTATTCTAACGACCGTATTACACGGTTTAAAAAAAACAACAGTTAGTATAATCACTTAAATTATGCATAACATTTTTGATTTTCGTAATCATCCATTGAAAACAACAAAAAACACATTAAAAGTATTGTATGATTTATGGCTGTGGGGTGCAGCTGCATGCGTCGTTGCTGTGAAATGTTTTCAGCAGTCTATATTCGTCGCTATAACATTAACCGTCATCTTATGACTTGAGAACAAACGTTAATGTGTGTAATTATCGCTGGCATATGCCTAGTTTCTATATTATAATATCATACCAAGTACAAGTGTATGACATTGATTTAGATTTTAGAATAACCGCTGAGTGTAGAGTAAACACGTAACAGTGTCCGTTTGGAAAATACTCGAATGCGTACTAGTAACTCAAAGTCTCAAAACATAAAATAACATTAGCGATTATGCACGCGGTGAAAATAAACAATCATAATAGATCTGGATCTCTACGCACTTTCTACGCGCTCGAATTCCCAGAAAAAAAAAACTAACATGTTACGGAGTAAACCTCGAATCAAATAGCTTAACCACTTTTTTCTACATAGGTACCGTAATTGGTACTCATTAGTTTTTGCATATACGTGGATCTTATAATACAAATTGAATTATTCAAATTTTAATTTACATTTGACTCTGTGTAGGTACACCTTGTGGTAATTTTTATCATGATATATTTGATATTACATAACAATAGTGTCAGATGAGGGCAAACACGTATTTTCACCTACTAGAATTTTATTTTATTTTTTTTTTTAATTCTATATATTTTAATACAAATTATTTTTTTTTTTTTTACTATGAAATTTTTTTTTTTTTAAAAAGAAACATTAATTAATAGCTATAAAATATAAATAAAACCATGCAATTTGTAATTACAATATCATAATCGTCTCAAATATAGATCAAATTGATTTTAAATACCTAAGTCCTTTTATTTTTACAGCTTGTATATATTGTAATGTTTAATGATTATTGTATTAATGTTGGTGTGTACATATTTCTGCTTAAGTTAAAAGTTAACTTTAAGGATATAGTAATGTAATAAGAAATTTTATTTGTTTTCGAACAATCAACACTACAAATATAGTAAGTATTGTCGGAATTAGGGACTGGAGGTATTAAGCACTTCTAAATATGTATTATATTTTGTCCCTCTTTAGACAAAAAAACTCACAAAAAATATAAAAATATACTATGTAATTGAATCCAGTTGTAAGTTGTTCTTTTCGTAGCCCGTATTCATTTTTTACTTTATTATATTATTATAATCTATATCACTTTATATTTTCGAATATTGATAGTAATACTAATTTGTTAATTTTGATATGGTTAATATGTAAAATATATGGTTAAGCTTCATCAAAATACCAATATTACGTTGAACATTTTAAGTAAATGACACGAAACTATCCAATATTTCAATAGCGAAGAATACAGCCACTAAAAATCAGGCTGTTCATACCCTCCAAATGCGTCCGCTTCGCTGCTACTCTTCCAAATTCATCGCCACCAAATACACTTAAGAACCATCAACCTCTGCAAAATGTAAATGCAGTCAAAAATCCAACTTTTTTAATACTTTTTAAAAGCACCGAAAAAAACGATAAAAAAATTACGAAAAAATGGGAAATTTTACGCAAATTCACGTTTTGACTCAAAAATAAAAAATCGCAAACACTTGAAATTTTCACCAAACCTTTATATTGGCTTTTTATATAGATGGTTAAGTTTTCAAAGTACTTTGACATATTTTGACTTATTTATAGACAATTTAAATTATCGATTTTTGTAAGTTTTTTTTTTAAAATATCTATAAAATTTTTTAGGCTCTCCGAAAACTCTTAAAAATGTATTAAAGGATTAAATATAAGTTATTCTAATTGTAATTAAAAAATATCGGAGATCGTTATACTTAAATTATTTTTATAAGCCCATAAAGTTCCAATTTATATAAAATATGTGTAAATCGCGATAATTTGCAAGTTATTTTGTAGTTGAAAAAATTTTCTGTTTATACTTAAGGTTCAAAATTTTAACACTAGGTTGACTATAAGCTAATCTTCAAAAATATGTAAAAAAAAGTTCTACTGGCCTTAAAAGAAAAAAATGTATGACTGTTTGAAATTTAAATTTTTACGAAATTGCATTATAATTCAATTTAAACATAAAATACTATATTATTATATACATATTTTAGACAAACATATTAACTCCGTTTAGAATCGTTATTCGTATACAATGATATCTATCATTGCATTCAAATTTAACAAATCCATTGTAATAATGGCCTATCCTATGAAGGAGGTGCACTCCACTCCCAACTGTACAGCAAAGCGAGGCCCATCCGTTTTTTTTCATTGATTTTTAAAGATAATATTTGCTTTATGTAAGTATTTTGCAACAAATATTATGAATTGTCATGTAAAATAAAAATTAAAAATTAAAAATTTGTTTAGTAGTTTATTTATTTAAAATACCAAAGAAAAATTATCATAAAGTTAAAGTCATTATGATCTCATTCGATAGACGTCCGCTTTGAAAAAATAAAGTGTATTCAGTATTTCAGTCATAGAATATGTAATAAAATATGTTCTGTATAATTTTGTAGAAAAATCTGAATTTTTAAAAGTTTGGTTTCAACGATTGAACTTTGATCTCAAAAGTATAATAAAGTTTTCCCTTCAATTTTTATACGCTTTACAAGAATTTTGGTTTTGATGTATACTACTACTAATAATCAAGTTACTTTTGTATGAAATAATTGAGTACAAAAATTAATATTACTCATTATATTAAGAAAAAAAAAATAAAATATATGCTATGAGTATTAAATTAAATTAAATTCTTTCAATACATTATTAATTTTTTTATTTGATATATAAAAGTATTACATTATTTTCAAACAATTTATAACTATAATTTTTATAGTTTCATATTATCTGACTTCTATTTATAAAATTATTTTTCTCAAAGAAATTCATACGGTACTTATGGAAAGCTTCTGATTTATGTTTTTTTAGAATTATTTTCAATAATTATACAGCATGAGTAAACGCTGTCGATTACCAATGCCACTGAAACACGTCAATAAAAATATAGTATGGTATTCCTAAATGCAAACAGATCATTAATGTGATTGAATATTAATTATGCGACCAACGTAACGAAAATATTTCCACAAAAATATCCAATTTTGTATTCTTCTAATCAGTTGTATGTGTAACAATACAATTTATGCGTGGAAGATTTCATTTTTTTTTTTTTTTTGTTAGTAATAGTAATAGTAGTAGTAGTAGAACTCATACAAACCTGTTTTTATTTTTTATTCTCTACACCTATTACTTTTCTCTGTTCTCAAATAAAGGATCTCTGCTCACCGTTGCCTCCTGTCGCTGTACTACAAATGGACTTTTCGACGATTTACTCCGTACAGCGGCGCAGATCCTGAGCGCATCACCAACAATGCCTACGAGTTTCATTCGTATCCGTAAAACAAAAATTCATTCTTTCGATTTTATACTGCAGTCGTGATCGTTAAAAACAATACTTTATTATAAAAATATACCGATGGCCGAACAAAAAGTAAAATACTTTTCGTCCAACCACGGCGGCAGGAGATACGTTTTCGGTTGTTAACATAACTCGTTTGAACCAATGAAAACCATGTGATTTAAATGCAATACAAAAATACGTTATTGTTTATTGTTCATAATTTAAAAATAACATTATTTCTAAGTGAGTCAGTCGATTTTGATGTTCGTGATATAACATGCTTCATCAATTATTAGTCCAACCAACTACACAGTGTTGAAAAATAGACAGTTAAAAAGGAATTTTATTTTCGATGACAATTATTGGGAATATTATATCAGATGAAATCGAATTATATGGATTCGTTTACAATGTTGAACAAATAGTAATATTATCTAAAACCAAAATCTAGTAAAGTTTTGTACTAAAAATACAAATAAATAAACATTATAAATTATAATAAACATAAATTAACAATTAAGAAAAAAACAACATAGCACACGCATAAAATTGATTTAAAACAAAATATTCGATGTTTGAGTAAAAATTGCCTCCTAATGCGTAGTCAAACAACAAACAAATAATTCACTAAATCAGATAAATACTCTAAAGTTGCAATCGAATAATAACTAAATTTATATAATTTCGGCTTATTAATAATTTCATAATAATTATTAATTAATTGTTATTTATATAAAAGGTAACTTATAATGTATGTCGAATTAAATTTTAGAAAAAAAAAAAACTATAAAATAGGTACCTAGGTATTTAATTAAAAAAATAATTAATGAACAGAACCATAATTGAATATAAATTGAAAAAATAAATTATGAAGAATAGTTGTTTTACAAGAAAACTAATAATAGATATATAGCCTTTCCATTAAATATGGGGTGTTTAATATTTTTTTTTTTTTAGAGGTTCGCTTTTTGCTAATAATTAGAGATTACAAAACAGTATTTTCTTATTATTCAAAATGTGAGATTAGTCGATTTCCAATTAAATAATCTAATCTTATTTTATAAAAGTGATGTAAACTGTGAGCTTAATATAAAAAAAAAAAAAAAATGAAATAAAAATATGATACAGTTAACAAAATAAAAATACATTGATGTAGCAAAAGTAATTGACTTTAAAATACGGAAAAAAGTTTTACCTAAAATAACAAATTGTCTATCAACAATAAAATACCTAAAAACAATATTATGGATAGTCGTTTACAAAAATACATCTAGATAAAAACATATAAAAAGTTCCCATTTCAGTTATAGTTCTATTAAAATTGTACTTTTTTTTTTTTTTTTGATGGTACCTTTTTTAAATTTATCTAAAATGAAATAATAAAGCACCAATATAGGTTATAATATAATATAGGTTTGTAACATTTTGACATACATAAAAATATCAAAAAATGTAAAGTAGCTATTTAATAGGTATTCTCTTCGTATCGATATTATAAGTGAAAAAGTATCATATTAAACCCTTATAAAATTTGATGATAATTATTTTGTAATAAAAATCAAACAGATCTCTCTGAGGTTATGGCTGAGGAACGAAATATCTCTGGTCAATGGTGATGTTCTTCGGTACGGCCGTGTATCTAGAAAAAACAACAACAATTTAAAAATAAATATGAAACATGTAATTATTGAATATAGAGTTTGCTTTTTTTTACACTAGAAATCCTTTAGTTTTGGATAAAAATTGGTTCAGTATATTTTTCGATTAAAATCGAAATCATCAAGTTTGTTAAAAAAGTGCCAATGATACATATTGTTCTTAACAGTGGTTTTGTCAATCGAGACTATTGAGAATACCGATTGATGGTAATTAATTCTAACGAACATAAAGTTAATTCTCTCGGATACTCATTAAGTTTACTTGAAATTATGAGTAAACTAGATAGTTTACTAGGAAGTTAAAAACTAGGTCAAAAGATAATTATCATGGGTCAATATTAGGCTTTCGTTAGCATTTTAACGTAAAATGTTTTGTGAAATTGTAGGTATTACGAAACAAAACTCATTTCCTTTATTTAAAATTGTAGTCACAGCTAGAATCATATTATTATCATACAAGACGGACGAAAATTTGAAAATCCAAACAATATATTATTATTATTATGGTAGCATTTTGGTTTTCTTTCTATTCACGAAATTGGAGTAATTATGAACTACTTAATATACCTATATGTATAATGTACACCTTATATTTTATTGATAAATTATTTTCGAATGACTTCAAACAAACAAGGACCAATATTACATAATTATTGTTTATTCTATTGGGTAAATTATAATATAAACATATATATTTTTATAAAACAATTTATTTCACTATTGCGTTGAATTAAATTTGAAATACGATTAATTTTAATATTTTAAATGTTCGTTAGGGTTAACTGTTTTTCCCATCATTGGTTACCAAGCATAATAATACAAGTATGTTGATACTTTTATACTTACAAAAAACCGTATATTTGTATATTTAATTTTAAAGTTTTATACATATATCCGATACCCATGAGAACTAAATCTACTATACTACCACATGAGATGTGTGCTAACTGCTATTACAATATCTAATAAGTTTAAGTTAAGACCTTAAGGGATTTGTAACATAGGTAAATTATCCTATAAAAATTTAAAAATTATATAATAATTAATAGTAAGTACATTATTATTGTTCCAGCTAAGGATTAAAAATATTTGTTTGCAACCCTACCGGCTACCTTCTTTCTATTATAGCTACAGTCCATTGTTAGTGTGCCACTAGAAAACTCCAGAATAAATATGATGCATTCACCCCAAACTTGAAGACTTTAATTATTATATGTTTGAAACTAAAATATTGTGATTAATTTGCTGAGTTTGTTACATAAGTATCGATAATAAAAATAAAATAAAACTCTTGTTTTTATTTTGAAACTTTTGAATCAAACTAAATAGATGATAAAAATCCAATCTACAGCTATTCACGTTAATTATTTAGGTGACTATTTCTTCGGAGTCTGAATTGAATGCTTCAGCCATTACATTAATGTAAAATAAATAGAAAAACGTATAAGAATACTACGAATTACATTTTCTAATAGTGTTGAATATATTTTTGAAAATAATATTCTAAGTTTGTCAATCTATGTTCAAACGAAATAAATGTTATCTATAATTTAGTGAAATAAACAGATTTACCAAAGTTAATGAACTTTAATTCAGCCTGTATGACCTATTTACCGTTATTCGAGTAATGATTAGGTATTATAATGTTTAGATAACCTGCGTTGTCTATTATAATACTATAGTACATACATTTTGAACAAGATAGTCGAATAACTATTATATTCACATCATAGATTAAAATATATTTAATGCAAGTTAATTTAATCTATGTTGTCAATGTTCTTATATACTAAATATTTAATAAAATATTTCTCGATCATAAAATTTCCTATAGTCAATATTCATAATTGTCATTATTTTCAACGTTTTATTATAACTACTACTTTTTTAAACTCATAACTTATAATTTATTTTCAATCATGATCCCAAGAGATATCAAAATAATATCATGTTACCTATTATAAAACCACACAAGTGGCTAAATCAAAATTTATACTATTATACAACAAATTATTTATATTTACAGAATTCATTATGTCTTTTACTATTAATTTTTCATGAGGTCTTGGCCGGAAAGTTAAATTATCCAAAATTTAAAATGAATTGACCAGATACACCAATCAAAGCATAAGTAATTCAAGATTTGTAGTATATGTACCTATATTCTTGTATAGCACCCAACTATTATTATTTATCACGAATATTAAAATATACATTAAATTCTGGTTGCTTTGGTATACCTGTAAATTATTTAGATTAAGATTGGTTAAAAATACTCGATTTTATATATGCAACTGTTTTTTATCTCTATATACATATGTAATAAGAACAAGCTAATTACTAATCCAAAGTCTAAAGTTGAATATTTTATTTTTATAATGTTAACTAAAATTTATATTTTTAAATGGACATTAAAATGTTTATATAATATATCAACACAATTATGAATTAATGTATTTGTATAGCACCAACTGATATATACTTAAAGTTCATTGAGAGATTTTGCTAAACAATTATAAGTATCAACGTCATTCGTGAAACAGATTTCAACTCATCTTCACAATGCTTACAAGTATTATAGTGCTTAAACGGTAGTCTCGGTTTTGTCGGTAATAGGTGTTAATTGACTCAGCTCTTCCTCGTTGATCTGCAATTGGTGATCGTCCTGAAAGTTAATACTGCCCGCTTTGTACCAGACAATTATGTCCACGAAAAAGCCGCACATCATAAGCAATCCAGTTACACCTGCAAATGCAAACAAATATGGATTATATTCGATGAAGACATAAAATTATCATTACATGTTCGACTATTTCGAACATCGCAGATAGGTTCTCTGGTTTTAAAATACTCGTGTGGTATTCATATTATAGCTACTCGGAAGTATAACGCCAGAAACATTTATTTTTGCCACATAATGATCTATCAGTGTGTTAAAAATTGTTAAGTAGTATGGCGTAGTGCGTACTAATAAATAGAACCATAGAAACAACCTACTGGGTGAGCATAGGTCAAACACCATTTATTAAGGATCGGATCTAGTTGCTTTCATTTATACATTTTTAAACTTTGTTTTATGTACTAATAATTTAAAATATCATCTTAGTCGAATAATACACACTATATAGCGATATGAATTTTTCGGCATTTTGAAATTGGATTTTTTTTTTAAATAGTAGACGATAGTAGTTTTGTGTGATATTCACTGATCTATTGATATATATTTTTTTCGTCTGGGCATTATTGTTTTTAATTATGATTGATACATGATGGAGAGAAAGGTTACAGGTATAGAAATGATTTAAGAATGTTTAATAGATGAATAGTTGTCTACAAGACAAACAAAATTTATAAAACGTTTAAATTTGTTTAATAATAAATTGTGTTTTTTTTTTTTAAAAAATGTTGACAAAAATAAAAATATTAAATGTGAATCGGAACCGTGAATAGCGTTAGATCTTAGGTAGCAGTCCAGCCAATTGTGCATGGAAAATATTTCTTAGAGACTTTTAAGAAGGCTTTGTGAATTTATTGTTTAAACATAATATTATTTGAAAAATAGATAAAAAATAATAAAAAGTAACTTTACAAATTATGAATATTGGTGGGAATACTATCAGGAAATTATCGTAATAGATACTGTTCGTACAAATATTATAATAAAAAAACTCTCTATACGAGATGAATATTATCTCGGAGAGTTGCAAAAACCTTGGCTGATAATATACATGTGAGATAGCTAGTAAACGGCTATTCCCAAGATCAATATAATATGCATAATTTGTTGTTAGTGTTTTTAATCGGTAATAATTACCACAGAATGTGATGTAAAGCCACGGTAGAACTCTCACGAAATATCATTATCTTGAAAGTAAGAGAGTGAGGGAGAGAAGCAAAACGAGAGTAAAATTTAAACATTTTTCTACCATATGTGGTCAAGTAACAACAGCGTATCAAGTAATATATTACATATTATTCGATTTAATATTATACTAATCGTCGTAGTACGAGCACACAACGTTAACACGATGTCGCGCACATTCATTAGCCGTGCACCGAATCGATGCTGTGGCTGACGACCGTCGATCATCATTATAATTTATAACAGTAGGTGCCGTATACTAATTAAATGATATTCCTGTCGGGCATAACATTACCGTGATAGAAGATACGGAACGAGTCCGAGTTGTACAGTGAACACGCTCCTTGTTTTCCGCACGTCATTTCCCATATGAGACACGCCGAGTCGACGACCGCTCCGTACAATATGGGACAAGGCACGTTACCTGCACGACAATAAACACAACGCGATCATAAACAATAAATAACCGTGATCATTTAAATACGATAGCAATAATGTCCGACGCGGAGAGGCGCAAACATTGTTTAATACTTTAATGATTATAATAATTTATGCACTAGTGCAGTTATAAGTGCCCTCTGACACCGCATCATAGTAAAGTATTAAAATAGTACGATGAGGGTGTACACGATATTATATCGTCTGTATGACCGCACTTACCGAATAGACCTATGGCGAACTGTATGAGCCCGAGAGCCATGGCCTTGTCCTGTGGGTGCACGCACCGAAGGATGAGCAACATGCTGCCCACCTCGGATGTGGAATGGATGAACACAAACAACGAGAAAAGAGCTATGTACCAGAAACCCGAATCCTCGCAGTCGTCCTTGCACGGACCCGAATACGCTATCGTGGCGTTGCCGTTCATGCACTGGCAGTCTGTAAACTGTAAACAGAACGTACATACGCGTTCGAGTTATAGTGAATAGTGCTGCGAAGTAATATACCGTGAACGCATACACTCTCGGTCAGTCTCTTTTATCGAATGCATTCAAAGTGCAATATGCATTTCAACGTGATGCAACGTTTTGAAAAAAAAAAAAAGAAAAGAAAAATGTTTTAAAAAAGCGTCGTAAACGCAAAGCGAAACGTTCTCGAAACGCATTTGTATCATTATTATACTGTAAGTTATAAAATTCATCATTAAAGAGAGCTGATCTTTTGGTCGATTCGGACAAATATTTTACGAGTTATACAGGTGAAGTATTTTTGAATGCATCGAAATGACTTTTCATTAACGCAATTACGCAACCACACGGGGTTGTTGCGACGACGATTGTTAGTGTACCTATCGTAAAGTACTAATAATAATTGTCCGTTCCAAATAATATTTATGTCACATATTATCTTGTAATAATAATAATAATAATAATAATATACACACAATGTAGCTGAACTCTTTTTCGGCCGTTTGGTTTCGGCATCCCGCGTGACATGCCGAAAAGTACGTGATGCCGTCCGAGCCGCAAATCGGACTAAATATTTCCTGGTCACAAACGCAACGGTCCAGGCACTGAGATTCAAATATGGGCTGGTTCCTGCGAAATCACGTAAAATTGTTTTAAAATGACTTTATGACACGTCGTATTTGTTAAACAAATCACGTTCGTTAAATTATGTATTGTACGTTGTAGTATTATTATAAATAATATATGTTCCAGACAATTAAAACCCAACCGAGTGCAATTAATCAACTAATGTCGAAGAATGTGGTGATTGTCACAACAAAAAAATAATGATTCTATGTAGAATCTAGATTCCATTAGAGAATATTGTCAGTATGTATATGTTTTTACTTATTAAAAATGACTTTTTTGCCTGTCATTATAATGAAAGCCCTTTTACTAGAGACTGACTAGTCTAGATTTTCAAAAAAAAAAAAAAAAGTCATATCAAAATCGACTGCTGACTTGTTTACTACGATGGTGCATTTTGAGGAGCATTTAATATTACAAGAACATTTTTGAAAACGATGGTATCTATGTAGGTGTTAATAATATTTCTAATAGAAGTATTTTATTATTTATTCCACGACTTTATCTACATTTCTTAAATATTTATGTACGAAGCTGTTTAAGTAACTTTAAAATTATTATCAATATGATTGACAGCCGACAGTTCTGTACGGTTTTTAGTTGATGGCTGTTCCACATATGACATATTAGTGGTGGACATATCCGGATTTAAAAAATCCGGATTATTCGGATTTATCAAATCCGAATTTAATGAATCCGGATTTGACAGGTAATCCGGAGTATCCGGATTATTCAATTCAATTTTGCTGTTCGATGTCTCATTTTTAAATTTTAATTATATTTAAATTCATTAACATACATTTTTGAACGGGTATATTATATTTCTGATGCATTCAACTACCAGTGTTGTTTTGTGTTTAGCAATAAAAAAAATTAATTAATCTGAATAATCCGAATAATCCGGATAATTCGGAAAATCCGGATATGAATTTAATTCAAATCCTGATTTGAATATTCGGATATTCGGAAAATTCAGATATTCGGATTTGATGCACATCCCTATGACATATCCTATGTTGTCTAAGAAATATATTCAAAAAATGGCAAACAATGTCAAAAACTGAATAGGATATCTATCATTATCGCTAACTTTGAAATCTCAATTTTAGATACAAAGTACATTTAGTTTATTTAAATCTTGATAATTTACTGGCGGGCGATTTTTCACAGTCCCATGAACGTCAAATGTACAAATACCAAGTACACGTTCCGCATGGAGTGCCGTATTGAAATCCGAAACCAACTAACCAACTTAAACGGGTGTGGTGATTTAAAATCTTCTACTTAGGCTTTGCCGAGTTTCTCGTGCTTTACAAAATGAAATTCCACGCCTATAACATAATATTTCGTTGCGCGTAAAAGATGTATAATATACTCACCGTTCATCGTATCGCAGTCCCGATATATTCGTGGTCGGACATCCTACAAACATCAGTATGCACATACCTGGAAACGAAATGCACCGTGATTATAATCGTATCCGATAATACTAGACGCCAAAGATTAACTGTTATCATATTTGGGATATTCATTACGGGTATTCGAATATGCATATTGGATATATTAGGTAATAAGTACTAAGTAGGTAATAAATTTACATTGTATCTTTAAACGTGTAATCTATAAAATCGAACGCAACATTATTATTATGTTACATTTTGATTTTATTAATTTAGTCAACTTTTATATAATACCACGCCGCACCATGAACTATTGTTTTACGCTACGGAGTTCTTTAAGTCATAAAAAAACTAATAAAAAAAAAAAACTGTGTTTACCTATGGCGTAAGCGAGAGCCGTGAATGCGATCCACGCGGCAACTGCTCTTGCGTTTGGATTTTTTTTCAAAATGAATATGCCGGATATAACGATTCCGATGCCCATGACCATGATACCGTAGATTCCTGTAAGCACGAGAAAAGCAATATAATATATTGTACACCCGATATAATAATAATATCACGAATCACCCGTGCTCCGCAATATCCGACTCAGACAATCACACGATTAAACTCAAATAATATTACGAACGTTCGACCATACATATAGCTGTTGCGATATAAAATAGTTATTTATATTGTTATTGTAATGTTTTTTGTTTTAGATTCCGAGAAACGCGATACTGACGTGTGTATTTTTTGTAATTTTCCTCGTTCTTTATTAATCACACGATTTCAACCAGAAGAATCACTTATCCGATAATCACAACCAATCATAAGGTTGTTTTGATAGAAAATGATGTAAAAAGTCGGTAATATTTTGAATTTCTTAACATTGTTTCGAAAATAGTTAAGAGACCCGGGATCGAGTTTCGAACCCGATTTCGAAAAGATTTTCTTTCAATACCTTATGGGCATATTATTTGTATATTATACCTTTGTATTATATTACTATTAAACCGGGTGCTCACTACACCGTTCCGTGTCATCGACGATGTGTCGAGTACAGTTCCGATGCATGTAACTACCATTCGACCTGTGCGGTTATGGTAAATATCAAATTTAATGAAATAATCAAATAACGATAGGTACTATTAAAATATTATAAAAATCGTGTTCGTCGTTCACTCGTTCGTGTACGTTCCAGTTTTAAATCTTGTTCATCTCGTAAAATGTATTATATAATTATTATTAAAATGCGTAACCATCACACGATCAAAAGTTGAATATATTCAATTATGTAGCGGTACCGTTTGCGATACAAGAAAATATACCCTATAGAATATAGATGCTGCAGACCGGTCATAGAATTATTGGTCGGCTCACAGAATAATAAGTACTATATAGGTCGACTGATCGTTGTCAATAAAGCTAAATTATTATCACTAAGTATATTTAGATATATTTCTACTTCACTCTAAGTTTTTGCAATTTTTCTTCTATTTCGATATATTTTATATTTTAGTTTTAATAACTACGGGTATAGGCTTTCGGGCTCATCGTTCACTTGCTACGGGAGTTCACTGCGGAACTTAGGTCAAAAACATCCTCGGATCCGTTATAAAAACGAGAAGAAGAGGTATGTCCTGTAAATAAGAAATATACCTAAACTTCTAGTGATAAAAATTTAGCATTATTGACAACGATCTTCTAACCCATAAAGTACTTATTATTTTATATAACTGCTCTGCTGTAGTGTCTACGGTATATCGTGTAACCCGTTTGGTTACTTTGGTAATGTGGTGATAAAACACGTGCAGGTACACCTCGAGATGATCATGTACCGTTTTCGTCACTACCCATTTCCACCAATTTATAACAAAGTTTGATTCCCGTTTCCACCAATTTACCTGCTAGATATTTCAGCTCTTCGAAAATGCATTTATCGAGCAAGACTTCAAACTTTACCATCAAATCCAACTTGCATAAGTGAAGAACATGACGTTATTGATTTTTTAAAATCCGTGTTATTTATAAATACTTGTGACGTGAATAATTATAAAAAAAAAAATATGGACAATATGAAATGGCTCTATACTGTTTCACTTTTACCCAGAAAGCTTATATTATTTTCGTAAAAAAAAAAAACAACAATATTAGGATTTAGATGATTAAACATAAAAAATTCTCCTATAACACTTAACGTAAACACTTACCGGTGACCATGTTAGCGGTATGCGTGGGGAAGTGGAACTGCGACTCGAAATACTTGGGCAAAAACGTGTAGATGCCGGCCAGCGGCAACAGGTGGAACACGCTGCTCGCTGTCCGGTACATGAGCATGTCGTTCTTCAGCAGCCTCTTGACCGCAGACGGGAAGTCCTTGAGCCGAGGCGCTTGAGGGGGCACCGCGGCCGCGCCGACCACGCCTTTGCCGTACGTGGTCATCGTCGTCGGCGGTACTACGTCGTCCGCGGCCGCGGGCGTTCGGCCGTTGGCGAGCCGTTGCTTTTCGGACGACTCCACTGCCGCCGCCGCAGCAACGGCACCGGACGACGATGACGACGACGGCAACCGTTTGGGGAACGCGAACATGGGCACGGAGGCCAGAAGCAACGTGGCCGAGATGCCGACCAGACCCAGCCACCAGGCGCCCACCCACCGCGGGTGGTCGGTGTTCATGTTGGGCTCGGTGCTGAGGTCGGCGTACAGGCTGGTGCAATACGCGCCCAGCAGGAAGCCGAACGACGGGCCCAGTATGCGCACGCCGATGGTGATGGAGAAGTATAACGGCGACTCGCGGCTGGCCACGTTGTCGTCGATGAACGGTATGCCCAGCGTGTACACGGCCGTCTGGCCGATGCCCACACCCAGCAGGCTGGTGAAGAATATGACCAACACGATCTGCGTGTTCCTGGACTGCTCCCGCTGCTCGGACAGCGTGTCCTTCTCGCACGAGTCCCGCGGCGCCGCGCCCGCGTCCACCGCCGCCGTGCCCGTTGCCACTGTCCCCGCTGCCACTGTCCCGCGGTCGTGGTGTTCCAGCGTCACGCAAATGTTGGGCGAGTAGTAGTTGTCCGCGGTGGTCGCGTTGGACGGTGAAGTCAGCGGGTACTGGTGGTGGCCGAACAGGAAGTGCGGCGACGAGCACGCGAGCGTGGCCACACCGAACAGCACCATGCTGGACGCGATCCACCGCGGCCGGTGACCCTGGCCGCCGTAGTACGTGAGCAACAGCGACGAGCTGATCTGCCCGATCTCCGTGGCGCTCAGCACGATGCCCATCGTCTTGCTCTGCAACTGGAACAGTTTCTCCAGCGTGGTGATGACGCTCACAAAGTACGTGGAGAACATGCCCTGCAGCACCCAGCTGAAGCAGAACGTGGCCAGGAACACTTGCTTCGAGGCAAACACCTGCATCCACTTGGACCGGCACGGCCCGATGCCGCACTGCGCCCCGCCTCCACCTCGCCTGTGGCCACTCTCGTCGTCGCTACCACCGCCGTCCACCACGGCCGTGGCCAACATGGCGTCCGCCGGTTCCTTGTCGTCCGCATGTCCGGTCCGGTCTTTGAACGCGGCCATGTCGGTCCGTCAGTGTTGTCGTACGGGTGGTGGTGTTCAGATGTCGTCGAATCCGGTGTCGTCACCAGTTCGTCCTCCGGAGATACGTGTCTGGAACAAGGCGCGGAAAAACATTCCATTAGAAAACATATTTTACGTACGACTTACGAATCCGTAAACAGTGCATATTTATGATAACTTTTGACTAAACGCGCAAATCGATATTTTTGCCGCAACCCAGTGAAATAATTTATATTCATATTACATTTTTATTTTATTTTTCTACAGTCGCTGTTAGTTGCGGTTCATATTTACATTTTTATGATTCAATTTTATAATCGATTAACAAAATATTATATTCCAGTTGTGAAAAACATGGTCGGACGGACAAGTGAACGTTTTTTAGATGGCCACACGGTACATTTGACAGGTGTACACATTTAGAAAAAATAATTGCATCTTGCGCAATAACTTATATATTTATGATAATTAATGTTCTTGAGAAGAACACATGGCACCACCAACCTCTACAAGATGTCGGGTATCACAGAATTTCCGGGAGTAGATCGCTTTTCAAATAATTATTTTAAAAAGTATTTTATGATGAACGATGATCAAAAAATATTTATTGATTAATTTGACTGGATTATTAAATTTTTATTCTGGCATTGGTAATTATATCGTGTTACGAGTATTTGGGAATACCGAATAGGCAATAACAATCTAAATAGGCCTGAATAGGTCTAAAAACAATATTAGAATATTATGGATGTTATAAAAAGCAAGAGAAAATAAGTAAGAATACGCTAATGTTCAAATAATATTTAAAAAAAAAAATCAGTATTATATAATGCTTGCATTTCAAGTGTTATTTTCTCGATGTGTAGTTTAGACTCGCATAAGTCTAAAACAACGGTTATCGGCAATCACGATAAATTCTTAAAAGCTGTACCAATGTAACTCTCGCGTTTGTAGTCATTGTGTAGTAAGCACACGTTTGATTGTTTTTCGCCCTAAACATATTTCATACATTCGAACAAATTCTGGATGAAAAGTAAAAAAAAAAAAATCACAAAACGTATACGTACGGTTGAAAACCACGAAAACTGCAAAATATAAAAGATAACTAAGTGCAAGTGATGACATCCGCGATTCGATCGTTCGCGAAACACATAATATAGTATTAATTATTTTACGTGCAACCGCACGCATTACGGTAGTAGAGGGTTGCGGGTAAAACAGCGAAACGAATACGAAAACTCATCGCCATGCCTAACAATAATAATATTACTGTTTTAAAGACGCGCGCGTAACCCTCTAACCGTGTTTCCGTGTAGACCGCAGCACGAGAATTGCGCGGCCAAACAACTCTCCCTTTCGGACGTACGTAACACAATATATTTATGAGGTGTGTTATAATATCATATATATATATATATATATATATACGTGCGTAACGTATTATTACGCCCCAAGGTTTCCCGCACACACACACACACACACACACACACACACACACACACAAACTCATACACACTCACACACATACAAACTCACACTTAAACTTACACACACTCACTCACACACACTCATACACAAACACTCACACACAAACACTAACGCACAAACACACACTCACACTTATACACGAACTTACTCACACAACTACATGGATACACGTATTATAACAATACGGCGTGTACATCCACGGGTCGGTGTGCGTGTGCTCGTGTCGCGTGTGTGTGCCGGGCAAGGTCGATGGCAATTAAACGTCACGGCGGCGGCAGCAAAAGTGAACGCGCGCGCCGAAAGCGACACAATACGCGTTTACATCTCCCGGTGTATTATACACGTAGTCAAGCGCGCGCGTACACACAATGGACGCTTGTATGACGACGCGGGCACGACCTTGGCTTAGCGCGCGCGCGCGACCGGACAAAAAGGGTGATGGACTGGGCGCTAGAGAGCAACAGGTTAAAAAAAAAAAAAAACGGCGACGACAAAATCTTGGCGAATTTTTACGCGCACGTGTGTGTGTGTGTGTGTGTTAATTTGCGTTTGTGAGGTACGCCGGCTTGTATTATTATTACGTTTACCTACATGTGTGCAAGCCGTGCTCCTGAACGTGCGATAAATTTCGGCATACATATTAATAATATCTTGAGTATACCACTGTTCACCTACATATACGTTATAAAGCTAGTAGTACGATAGTGGTGTGCATTTATGAATGGGGAGGGGGGACAGCAAAGAGGAAAAATGCACCAACAAACGGTTTTAGGGCCAACAGTTTTATTTAGTGTATTCATTCTTCTTATCTCAAAATGTATAAAAAATTACATCATTGCATCATTGATGTTCATCATAATCAATCAAATTTTATTTCCCCAATTAATAGGCGAATTGTTGTTAGCGCTGTTTTATGATACTATAAAATTTTAAATTGTAAACGCGGTACTTATTCAGTGCAAAATTGTATACAAAACAAGTACAATGGAGCACATTTCTTAGTAATTTAGGGTGAATAGGGAAGGTTTGTGGTTGCGAAGCTGAAGAGTGGTGGTTTGTTAGTGGAAGGGGAAAGACGATATTATTTCGCCCCGTGGTGCATAAATTCTAAATGTGATACTGTAAAAATTATACTTCGACATAGGGAACCTTTATGTAGTTTATCTATGCAATTTAAATATTGTTAGGTATGGAACTCACTGCTAGTTACATTGTAACATCCCCCCCCACGCACCGTGATCGAGACTAGTGTGTTTACTTAATAGTAATAATATAATATTAAAACATCGTATTACTCTTTACGAAAAAACAAAAATGTAAAAAAAAAAATAAAACGCACTGATTATTATGAATCGTTTTTTTTCCTTCGACTTCTATACACACAGATAAGGATTCGAACCTGCACCGCGTAGCGTAGGTGGATTCTTTTATACCCATCAAATGCTTACGAACCCCGTGCTCGTCTTCTTCAGATACTCAAACTATATATACAGTGCACGTATGTATAATAATTAATATTTTAATATTATGTACAAGTCACACATAATAGTTACAATAAGGACTACGCCGCCGCCAACGCCACGCCGTATTGATATATTTTAATGATTATACATATTTTGTAAAGTAATAATAATATATTACACGTATGTCGCTTCGGTACAACACTCTTAGAGGGCGGTCTTCATGCGGTGCTTATTATGTGCGGTATGCGTATGATACGGGTCGACCGAAATATTACCGATATACCACAGAATAGTATAATTATTATTCTTCGTACGAAATATGGAAACACTGATGTTGCGTAACGGCAGCGGGCAATTATCACCGTGCTGTGTCAAGTTGAAAATTCAAAGTTAACAATTCTAAACGTATTTTTTTTCCTTGTTCACGCTTTGAGCTCGACCACAGTTGGTTGGTTATTTTTTTGATACTAACTTCAAATGACCACCTAACTGATTCAAATATACCATTGCGTTAATTGTTTCCAGTTCGTTTTCATAACCATCGACGCTTATATATAGATAACGTATTAGCACTGCAGATATAAGCATACTTTGTATAATATTATAGTTTTAACGGTTTTCAAAAATGTTCGCGGTGACGACAATGATGGACATTGTGAAAATCAATTTACTTCGTTGTTTATCTTTTAGCAGGACGTACGAGAATATACAATTTGAACATCAATTGTATTAAAAATTAAAATAGTAATTTAGTTATGAGATGTCTATACATACTGAACGTTTCTCTGTAGTTCGATATTTGTGAATTTTTTATTCAAGTGATTTTGTTTTAACAACAGTATAAAAATAAAACGAAAATAAATGAATAAAAAGTAAAAATACTAAGATTATTATAATCGAAGTACTAGCAAGTAGCATAAGTTGTTCATACTTTTGTGGCTTATGATAATATTGTTTGGTAACCAAGTGTTTGGTTATAGCAACCATTGCGAGTGTCGTAAATGCCTGAATATTTTCACTTTGTTTATGGAGAAAACTTTAAAATTAATAACTCTGCGGTATATATTCTCAGTATCCATAGTTTTATACACATCACTGAGTATGTTATCACTTTGTACAACATTTTTAACCTTATATAGTATTTAAAAAAAGAAATTTGAGTGAATTGGTTTTTGTAATAAAAAAAAAAAAAAAAGTTTTTATATTAGAATCACGTGAGTATTCATTATACATTTATACAATAATAATTATACTTCAGTATTATAGGTAGGGATTTCTGCAAACTTTTTTTCTTCAAAACCTTGCCCTTCAAAACATTGGCACTGCAGCGTATACATAGCAGTGCTACAATATGACTTGTATTATCTCTATATGTAATTGTAATGTCGATAGATTAATGTGTTTCTATTCTTTACTGAAAACTCGTTTCGCTATTTATTTTTATTTTTTATTTTTCATAATAATAAATATTGCTAATGTTCCGAAGAGTACAACGTGATTAATGATTTATATATGTATATAAAGTACCTATGTAGTTCTGTATCAAGTTATTACTGTAACAAATATTATATGGAACAACGAAATTATTATAAGTATAATATCATGGAGTATGATTTTTCTCATCGATTTAGAACTTTTGACAAACACACGGTTTCGAAAACACATTTTTATTGTATAGCCATTTGCTATGAATGTTTATTATAATGTGTATTAACTGAAGCAACACCGAAAACCCGTCATCGTCGTTGATGTTGTTTCGACGATCACGTATTCTTAGACCCTTCATTCATTTTACCAAATGCGTACGCGTACATATTTAATTAAACGATTATAAACGGTTATAAATGATCTCGTCGGTCTTGGCGTGGAAGTTAATGAAACTCTTCCGACGACGACCAAAACACAACATAATAATAATAATTATGGTGTGCGACTGCAGCAGTATTTATAAACTTATATCCTTCACGAGAATCTTTAATAATACGTATATACGCATCGTGAACGTAGTGCGGAGTTATTACTGTATTAATTAATGTTAATAATAACAAATGACGTTAGATAAATAACGTTCCAAGTGTCTGATCATTGATGTGCGTTGGTCAACCATAATCTCATTATAATATGTGTAAATGGAGCTCAGAATACAAAATAAATCGATGATCTATACTTTGAAAAAAAAAAAGAAATAAAAACAATTTCAAAATCAATTTCTTACATGCTGTGTTGATACCTATATACACGTTTCGTACTCGATATTTTGCTGCTCATAAAAGTTGAAGTCATTTATTTATTTAAATTATAATCGATTATAGACAGTAAGAATAAACAATTTTGATTAAATTGCAGTGTTATTATAAATTGACTGTATTAAAATATCGAATATCATAACAAACACGTATAGATGCTCGCGCAATGATATTAATTCATCGTATCACGGTTACTATATCAGGGCGTACGGGTGCACACACATTGTATCAAATCACTTTATCCAATTGACAGAATGTGTTCGTAATATTAATAATATGTCCAGCGACAATAAAAAATAGCTAACCCGCTAATATAACTAGTACGATTATAACAATACAATTGGCCGGCCATGAAGAGAAATTAATGTGATATAATATTTTTATTTTATATATTATAATAATAATAATAATTATTATTATTATTAAGTACTATATTATTATCCAGCTGTAAGTAAGACGCAAGTATTCCTAAGTTACCATTTATTTTGGTCGTCCGTGTTTGACATTTATATATTACGAGTAGGTATATTGCAAGTGTATTAACCGCAAACGTTATACCTACATAAACATTTAATAATATACTGTTGTGTGTTGTAATTTTTACTATACAGTCGTTGGACATGAAACGCGTGTACCTGTGTAATAATTTTCGCGAGAAGTCCGATTATAATCTGGAACAATTTAAAAATCAAGAATGGATAAAACCTTTAAGATTTTTGTCGTTTTAATTTTTCTCCCGTTATCAACTTTTCATATTTATTCTCTTATTATAACAAACAATACATTGTACGCATTGATTAATGCATCATCGCTCTATCGCTATAAACAGTATAAGCTTATAACTCGAGTCAGTCGAAAGTCTTTTCTATGACGCGAGTAAATCCTTATGCTTTTATGAACGTTATCACCAGTGTTACCACTGTATACGGGGTGTAGTAAACCAGTAAATGTGGAAAATCAAAAAAAAACGTTTGATGCGCGCGTAATCATATTATATGACATATTATTATGAATTATGATCACAATACGAGCGATAGGTATTACGCGGGAATACATTGACACTGGGACAAATGCGTATAAATTACCGCTGTTTGTAGACGGTTTTCCGACCAAAACTATAGTGGGACGTGAGTTAACATATTATGAACGCAGTTCCATAAGGATGACGAAACGGAATGGGGAGGAAAAAATTGTCTGTCGCCGTCGGTACACGTGATATTATTACGTACGGACCGGTGGCGGCGACGGCAATCGCACATAATATTATTGTGAGTATGCTGTTGTACCAACTAACCTATTTTATGATTCCAGCGCCCAATAACCATACGCGCGCATTCCTATGTACAAACCATCGGTTTCGAGAAGCGACCGAATCCACAATCCTATAGCATATCAGGTATGTCAAACACGTGGCCTGTGATTTTTTTTTTTTTTTTGTGGCCCACAGCTACCAATACTAATGAAATTAATGAAAAATAATAATATATAATATTATAAGATTCTTATTTCATATCAAAACTCACCATTATGTTAGAGAAATTGTTTATGGTATTTATATGCTTGTTGTTTTTAATAGGTAGTTAAAAATGTCTGTATCAAAATCAAATAATAAATTAATTTATAATTCCAAAGTTATACAATATTAGATAACTGATCTTAAAAACAAGTTAAATTGTAGGTACCTGTTGTGTTCGTGATGAATAAAATTAAAAGATTTTTTTATAACATATCACTTTTGTATATCTTTTATATAAAAATACTTAAATACACAATATACATTTATTGTAATTGGCCCAGTTGATTCTTTGAGTTTGACATACCTGAACTATATTATATTATATTATATCATACCAATAAATTTTATTCTTTGCTGCGCGCATGCTGCATATGCACTATTAGACACAAATATCCGGGAGCCATGTCCCCGCACAGCTGTCGTTGCACATCACGTACGTCTAAACAAATATATTATTATTATTAGGAAACACAATGTTCATATATTTTCCACAGTGCGTATTCATATTATAATTTACGATCTGTGTTTGCCTATGGTCGATGACAGGCTGGCACTCCTATACAAACAGCATGTACTTTGAGAAAAACTACTCTAATCTTATCTCTTCCGCATAATATGAATGTACTGTATTATTATAAAATGTATATGTTACGGTGAAAGACGCCAACGTGGTGAATGACATCGTTTACCTAAAAATTAGTAAAATATGTTGTATCTGTAGACATTCGCCGGGTATTGACGGTTTTACCAGTTAAATTATGTATTTAACTCAAAAGTTGGTCAACTCAGCACTAAGGTATTTGCAATTTTTGATTTTTCGAGAAAAATGTTAAATTTTTTATTATCTTACTAAAGTTATAGTTTTTTATTTTTCAATAATTGTGCTGATTAAATTCAATGCATGCAATGGCTGCAGTCGGTGGCAAACGCTAAAAACATAATTTTCACCTCACGTATGTCATAATAATATTGTGCATTACCACCGCCACCTATCGTGAACAGTGTTTTGTGTTTCTATCCCAAAAGAAGAACTCTAATGAGTGTTTTAGCACATGTTTTACTTTGTTAATAAATTTCCCACAGTAGAAGTCCTGGTAATAGAGTCAATGGCAGTCACTCCAACCCTTCTCTTTCGCACACACAGTGCCGGTGCCAAGTATTTTACCACTCTGTACAATTAAATAAAATGCAACCCCTTTCAATAAATTGTTGGTATATAATTTTTAGGTAGGTACATAGTTATTTATACAAAATCAACAAAATTAATTACAAACTGGATTATATAACCCAATATTGTAAGAGATCAATAAATGTTGAAATGTTTTATTTTTAACAAAGTTTTGTTATGCCCATTTATAAAAATAAATCATAGCGCATAGTTATAATTAATATATAATCCATACAATAATAAATCATAATTCATCAATGTTTTCTTGTTTTCAATTTTGCAAAATCGTCGACTAACTCTTTCTTTTAATTCTTGATCAATTTTCTTTGTTTTTAAAAAGAACAAATATGGAATTTTACAGGGCTTCAAAACAAAATAAAATTCATTCTAACACTTATTATTTACAATTTAAATGTCTGGAAGAGAAAATCGAAGCCTTGTTTCGTTGGAAAATGTATTTTCATCAGCGGGAAACCAGAAATGTATTTCCTGCAGACCCCACACAATATTACACAACCGATTACATTAGGTTAATATTGTAACAGTATAACTGATTATATAATATTAGATTTGATAAATCATCAATTTTCATCAGTTTTAATGCGATTAAATAATGATTTATACAGGTATTATAGTAAGCAGCGAGCACTTCAGTCTCCAATACACGCCGAAGTGATAAGTCCTATAAGAATGAACTTGATATCAATTAGTTAATTTAATCATTTATGTTACTAATAAAATAAGGATCGATTTCCAGATGTTAAAGTAATATTTTATTTTCCATTGAAGTCATCGTAAAAAAACCGGATGGGCTTCGCTCTGCTGTTCAGATGGGGGTGGAGTGCACCTCGTTTATAGGATAGGTCATAATTAAAATGGGTTTGTTAAATTTGAATGCAATGATAGATATCATTGTATACGAATAACGATTCTGAACGGAGTTAACATGTTGGTCTAAAATGGGTATATAATAATATAGTATTTTATATTTAAATTGAAATATAATGCAATAGTATACAATTTCGTAAAAATTTAAATTTCAAAAAGTCATAAAATTTTTTCTTTAAGTCCAGTAGAACTTTTTTATATATTTTTTAAGATTAGCTTATGGGCAATCTAGTGTTATAATTTTGAACCTAAAGTATAAACAGAATACATTTTATGAATTTTTATCTACAAAATAACTTGCAAATTATCATGATTTTGACACATTTTATACAAATTTGAGTGTTATGGGCTTATAAAAAAAATTGAATGAAACGATCTCCAATATTTTTTAGTGGCGATAAGTTCAATTTATTATGAACCTTGTATTAAATTTTCAAGAGTTTTCAATCAGCCAATTAAATTTTATAGATGTTTAAAAATAAAAATTTACAATAATCGAAAATTTAAATTGTCTAGAAATAAGTCAAAATATGTCAAAATACTTTGAAAACTTAACCATCTATATAAAAAGCCAATATAAAGGTTTAGTGAAAATTTCAAGTGTTTGCGATTTTTTGTTTTTGAGTTAAAACGTGAATTTGCGTAAAATTTCCCATTTTTTCGTAATTTTTTTATCGTTATTTTCGGTACTTTTAAAAAGTATTGAAAAAGTTGCATTTTTGACTTGCCTGAGTACCATCTACATTCATTTTCCTTTTAGAAAAGTTGCTGTTTAAGAAAATCGGAGAATTTTTACTACCAAAAATCGTATCCTCAGGCACAAAAAAATAAATAAAAAAAACACACATTATTGTAAAACCAATAGGGCAATCGATTCCATCACTCCGTTCAGAATCTAAAATATAAAATTATGAAGTTCAGCTGAATGTATATCATTAATTAGTTTAATATGTTTAACTAAGTTTAAACTGTCTGCTTTTCTTATATTTCCGAAATCATTTTAACTACTTCAGTTATTTCAAATAATATTTTTTACGAAAGACCACAACGGCAATTTAAAATACGTTAAAACTTCTAGTCTTCGGCTTAAATATTATAGTATACTTTTACAAGTATTTTTATCGACGTTCAAAACATTTTTCAAACCCATAATATTTGATGTGAACCATAACTTATAATAACATTCATACCACTATAATTGTATATAATAGTTTATAACAGTTAAGGATTCGTAAACGTGTTAATACTTTCAAAAAAATATTATTTATATTATTATGTTCAAATTCTGCATAATATACCCGTAGTTTCATGCACGCACGCGCGCGCACGCACACACACACACACACACACACACACACACACACACACACACACACACACACACACACACACACACACACACACACACACACACACACACACACACACACACACACACACACACACACACACACACATACACACACACGCGCATACGCAGACCGAAAAGCCGACGTTCGCGCGTTACTGAGTATAACTATACGATTTTGTTTTTAAAAAAAATCCTTAATACTGTATGCTGTAGGTTACGTTAGTTCGTAAAATTCGTGCGTATTGCGTATAGAATAAATACTATAGATATCGTACACAAAACGGGTTTCGATGGTAAATTTCATTCGATCGCGATTTCAAACCACATTTCGGTTGTCACACGATAAATATACTGGAAGTACCTACATAATTATTATTACCTATGTGTGTATAACTTTATCGTACAACACGCTTCCGTTGACTTTTGAAAATAACACGCGTCGAATATGCATGACTAATGACTATCGTATTACGGTGACTCGTAAACACGTCGTGGTACATAACATATCAATATCGCATGTGCAGTGCGTGCAATGCTCACGTTTTAGGCGGACATGGTGCCCATAATAATGTTACGTCGCGATATCATAAGATGACATTGCGCCTGACGGTTTACACACGCCAGAAGATAGTTCGCTGCCAACGGATATAATGAACATTATATTGTCATATATGTACGCGCAATCCTCTATTAAGTCATAAAAAAAAAAAAAAAAACGCATTCAGATTCGAGCATAATATAGAATTATTTAAGTATGCCGTGTCATTTTTTTCCTCTTCGTGCAACTACAAATTATACGTTAATATAAGTCGTGACAGCAACAATAAAACGAAACGCACGCCGAACACTCGTCCTGGTATAATCCATACCACATTATGGGCCCAGGTAGTCCGACGTACGATCCCAAGTAGAAATACTCGAAAATGCTTTAGAGTTAGACCATCCCACATGTGATCTTTAAATAAAGTAATGTGATTCCCACTACATGCAAATAACATGTTAATATACAGCTAGGTACCACAAGCGATGTCGTTTCGATGTCATTGCTCGAAAGTGTAAACATAGTCGCACAGAGGGAAAAGGACGACCGGTTCACTTGAAAAAATAAATTATTCAAACGCATTAGGGATCCAGCATTGTTCTGAATATATAATTGATTTAAATAAATATCAATTTGATCGCATCTTGGTTCGGAGTTTACAGTTTACTGTTTAATGATATCATTATATACCCAATACAGCCGTTTGTGCATCAGTTCCCTACCATGCGGGGACACTAGACGACTAATTGAACCATAAAAGTGTACTTAACTGTATGTTTATAATTTATGTAACAATTATAATGCAGACTGTGTATGTTATATGGTGCTAAGTGCTGACACAATTGGATGGAAATATATTTTAAAGCGTCAATATCCAATCGCATCATATAGTTATTCGATATTTTAGCGTTGTACATCGAGTCAAAATAATCCGTTTTATGGCCACACGAAACTGAACCGAACCGGATAGGTGACAAACAGGCGAAAGTTGGACTGAAACTTGGTGCATTAGCTGTATAACATTGCTATAAGTACGTCATGTTTCGCTAATCGTGGGTGTTATCAATTTTTCACAGGGGATAAAAAAATATTACGTTTATAACATTATAATATAGTAGGTAGTCAATATAACGTATATATAATTATACTCTGATAATCGACGTTTTTCTCAAGCTATATTATATAGTTGGACAAGCGAAAGAAAAAAATCAATAAACAAAAAAAAGTAACACAACACGCGGCCGAAGAAATATGTAGAATGCGAGACACTTTTAGTCAGTACTATCCGACGCACGTGTTGTACGCGAACGAGCGAAGCGGGTAAAATCGTATTTACACGTGACGAAACGTCGTTGTTACATAACCGCTATTACACCGCCGGACGACAATAATACATAATGTACCTAATCTAACTGTGATTTTTGTCGTCTAACTGTACGCCGATACTGTATACGTTTTGTGTCCGTATAAAAATACAGGTAGTCTATAAAAAAATGTCATCGGGAAGGCACAACCACGTATAATGTACACAGATCGCTCATTTATTCTGGCATGTTACAGGTATACACACACGCTATATTACAACTTATATACCTACTTGTAAATGTATCAGTAACTATTTTCTTGTTCAGTAGCACACACAGTATGTAGTAACAAATTCAAAAGAGTGAGTGAAAAAAATTTTATTATGGTACATGATCGAATGATTATTTAAAATAATATCTGAAAAAATAAATGTTATTTATTTATTTTCCATATTTTACTAAGAACCATAATTTAATTATTTTACTAATGTAATCATGATATAACAGTGCACAGTGCATAAAAACTACGTGGATAACCAATATTAGATAAACTTTCGATTAGCAGCACTATGGAAAACACGATTGGAAATGTAATGTTTTGACTGTTTTGAGGTTATAGTTTTATTGCTAAGTGAGTTATATACTGTGGTAGATGGTAAAAAAAAACTGAATGTTTACTAGTTAAAATCCTTAAAAAATGTTTGTCTATAAGTATCCTACAAAAAAATGAAAGTGTGTAGTAGTAAAAAATAAGGACTGCTATATTATTTTCTCGCTCATTGCAGGCCGTAGCAATTCAATACCAATTATTAGTCTATCGCTGACCTACCTCACGTTAGCAGAGTTGGGTACCGTAAATCAATCGGCTTCAATTCGCAGCAATCCGATTAATATAGATATTACGCAAACGACAGAATGCGTGCGTTGTAATAATATTACGGGACGGTTGGGGATAAAGTTGAGAACCAAATGCATAAAACCAGTGATTTTTACCTGCAATTTTTTGCTCTCGAAACTTTTCAATGCGACCTATTCAAGAGAAAGGAAACGATCCTTCCCGAATGACGAATATACAGAGTTATAAAGGCATTGTTTGCTTTTTAGCGATGAACACCGTGAGCCACGGACACGCGTAATCTTTCGATCTATACAACTTTGTAGTGTCATTCATCTATCATTCCACGTGCATAGTAGGCGTCATACATTTTGCCTATTTTAGCACGACATTCATCATGCTGGCATATAATATGTACTATATCATTGGTTAGAGAATACCATACGGTGTAATAATCACTATTTAGTTGTTAGCCAACTGTTGTACATTTCGAAAGATAATATATTTAATCTGATCGTTTTTAATGTGAAAATTACTAACCATAATAAATTTCAATATTATTTATTTAAATATTTATTTTTTTACCAGTAATACCAAGGTGTTATAATAAGTGTGGGCCACGATTGAACTTTTAGCGGATCGCGTAGGATATAAATTAATAAACTTAATTAATAGACTTAATAAACATTTTAGTAAGCAATAAAAAAATTTAATCGATTTAAAGTGGGCGCTCAAGAGTTCAAGATATCTAAAACTGGGTCGTATACCATGAAAGGTTTGGCAATCTCTGCTGCTCTAATCGTATGCACTGAATCGGAAAATAATATTTCACACTCCCAAAAGCGCATGAAGTTTCTATAAACATTGATGGGGAATAGTACATTGTGTTTATAATATTCAAACAACCCTTTTGATTAATAATAATTTAAAATTTAGACTTGAATAACACAGTTTTTTTTTCTTTTAATTTTTTTTAACTATTTGAAACTATTAAATATTAAATATTTTAAAAACGAAAATAACATCTTTGACAATTGAAAACGTAAGTTAGAAATAGTTTTATTTTTATTTTATTTTTTAAAAACAAAAACTAAATTTAGTTTTCGTTTGAAAAACACAAGTCAAAGTATAATAAAGAATATTAAGTACCTTCACTTCATGTATTATAATATTCCTTCAACTAATTGTATTTCAAAAATAAAATGCAAATACTTGTACATACATCGCAAGGTATAATAAATAAGTAATTACTGTATGCATATATATATACGAGTATTCTACAATTATCGATTTGCGCGTAGGTATGAACCATGAAGATTAATTTTGCAATCTACTCGGACCTAATCACAGTGACATACTGACACATAATAATTATAATATATATATACCTACATAAGAAATATGTTACACTTTTAAAGTTTGGCGTTCAATCATTTATTTATTTTTTTTTCATTTTTTTTTTTTTTTTTGGTCTTCAATATTATTTATTTTAACTCCAAGCCCACATTTATGTGAAACTATTATTGGTGATTGGTGTGCGTATGTGATAAATTATATGTTTACATAATTTTTTTTACAACAAACTAAAACATATTATTTATGGTGGGCAACAATTATTTAGCCACGGGAAAACGCGTATACAAAATCGACAAAGAATATGTTTACATATTACGGTTGAATTTTATTGTTTTTATTTTTTATTTATAAATATAGACGCACAAAGAGAAATTAGAATTCAATCGACGACTATTTTAAATACTAGGCTGAATAATAATTTGCATTAACCATTGCTGGGTACACGTTTACTTGAACT
The DNA here is from genome assembly GCA_025469195.1 of Chaitophorus viminalis. Lineage (NCBI taxonomy): Eukaryota > Metazoa > Arthropoda > Insecta > Hemiptera > Aphididae > Chaitophorus > Chaitophorus viminalis. Next base: position 113,938 of record JAIPRK010000539.1, on the reverse strand, counting down.
CGAGGGCGAACAGTCTAAACTCGAAAGGTTGTAGAATTAATGACTCTATTCTACTGAATACTAATTACAAATACAATTTTTATTTACTGTAAATTGCACATTATCAGTTATTATATAATTTAAATTGTAAAAACACTATCCTTAGCCACGAGTAAATTTATACAAAATCGACGAAGAATATGTTAATATATTACGATTGAATTTTAATGTTCTTTTATTAATAATTACAGAAACACAGAAATCAATTAGAACTCGATCGACGACTGTTTTAAATACTAGTCACTAGACTTTATAATAATTTGCATTAGCCATTGCTCCGTACGCGTTTACTTAAATTTGAGGGCGAACCGTCTAAACTGAAAAGGTTGTAAAATTAATGACTGTTTTACTAAATAATTACAAATACAATTTATATTTATAAGTATTTTAAATTGCACATTATCAGTTATTATATAATTTAAATTGTAAATAACACTATGACTATTCTAATCGATAATAATGAAAGTAAGCATAAATACAGTGATGTAGATAGTCTAAAGTGTCTAGACAGTGTAATTTAAATGTATATAAACAACTGCATTAATTTAAAGTGTTTTTATGAAACGTGGAGTCAAGATGCAATAATTAGAATAATAGACAGTACGGCCAATTACAGATGCATAATGCACTTGAAAATATCAGCAGTGTATAACTAATAAAGTTGTTATTATTTTTTAAGTTGTAATATTAATGGTTGCATAATATGAATAATTAGTCTTTAATAAACAAATACGAGCGTACCGTTAAAAATAGATTGGTTTAAGATTTTCAAAGACTATATGATTTTAGTAGTTTATAGTCTACATAAGTACTGTATTATACGCTTTGATTAGTAGCAGATTATTTTTGAACTCGATAATTATTGTTTTGACAGGATGTTCATTTATAGCCCAAGAATATTTAATGGTAAAATAAATAGGAATTAATATTAATATGAACTTCATTTTCATCGTTATACGATGCCTCAGAGCCTCAGGTGATTCAAAACACTATAAACAACATTAAACCGAAATCAAAAACCTATTCATATGGATAAGGAAAACAATAAAACAACTAAAAATATTATTAAATTATCACTTGAAAAAATATTACCAAATTAATGTGAATTAAATAAACAAAAACATTAAACAACTATTAACCTTAACTTTCATAATAATGGTTTTTATATTCATAACGTATTACGGTAATTGGATACTGTATTTTCTGCTTATTACACATAGTTATTTAGAAAATTGACAAAATATTGTTTACTGTCCAATCGATCAATTCGATCAATGTAATGATGTGAAAATAATTTAACAAACAGATTTGACATCAGGGCTCAAGGTCCACAATATTTGAATTTGTAGATTTTATGGAATTCATATTTTTCAAATCATAGGATTTATAAAAATAATATCGATCAAATTGATCACAGTTGAATCGATTTCCATGAATCAAGATCTATATTGCATTATGACAAAACGATAAATTGAAAATGAGAAACGCATAAATCATCTCATACAACACGTGACATCACTACTTACTATAATATGTGATAAATATATTGAAAATCATATTGTCCTGAGATTACCTTTAACATAACGTCAAATACCGTTTAAATTCTTTATGACGTCAAACTGTATTATACGTCTTGGTAAGTAAGATTATTTAAACCTTTCTTATTACCTACACTTGGTAATTTGTTTTATCGTATTTAAATCACAGCAAGTGCGCTCTAAATAATATAATACGACATTAATACCGAAAAAAACAGTTTTTTCGTGCGCACTGCGTAAAAACTCCGTAAAAACACCCATGACGATAAAAATATATAATAATATTTTAATAAAGCGATATTCGCTATATTAAAAACTTGCGTTATACTATACTATTTTACTAAACATGAGACGTTATGTCGATAGAAAGTTTGACATGAATGCAGTAAGCCGTGATCCGTAAATGTACTTTAAAAATAAAATAAAAATAAAAATGTCCGAATTTATCAGATTTTTGGATATATTTTTTTAGAACTGAGTTACAATATTTCCTAAACAGGTAGTTATATATTTCATCTGGTATAATATACACAATATTCTACACTGAAACTTGAAATTACTCGATGAACATAGAAATATTTGTTTTTTTTTTTTCATCTTGAACCGATTAAAAAAATTAATAAAAACCTTGGTGGACAAACATCGATACGACACCAAGCACGTGCGAGTTTTGGTCAAAGTGAATTTTGCCAAACACTATAACTATCGTATGATTTTAGTACGTCAATGCATCTTGCGTTCGTGTGTAAAATAAACAGTACCGTGCAACGGGTTACGTGATGCCGTGGGTGAACGCAGGGAGACGAGTAGGTACCCCCTGCAGCACCGCGGTTCGATGCGATCAGTGATTATAATATTTATTTTTTTCACGTTTCTACTTCCGTACACAACGCAGTCAGTTGAGTATTAAAGTAGACCCACAAGTTTACAGAACAATAATATATTATATTGTACGGTCAGTGTACTAGGTGCCCACCGGGTACGCGATTCGATAATAGCCGAATGACCCTTTTTGGAGAAGAAGACAGACATCCGTCATCGTTTCCGGGTAACAATCAGATAAAACCGCGCGCGCGCATGTATCAGTCTCGTCTCTGACATTATAATATTACGGTCCTTATTGTCATACGGACGAGTCGAGCGGAACGCATACACGTGGCGTACGCGTACAGCTATATTATTATCATCGAGACTCGTGCGTACCCATTACAACTGTCTCATCATATTTACATTTCACCCCAAACAAATTTAACCGCGTGCCCATGATAGATAACGAAAACCGAATTATTATACTGTCACTATTATTATAAACGTCTACCGCCGAGTAGTCGCAACACATACAACTCGATTTTCACTCATTTGATGCTGTTTTACTAGATCTTACAATTCGGTCAGCTATGGTTAAACGTTGGAATTATTTGATTTTACACGCAACCCTATGTTATATGCATCATGCTGTGGCGTAGTGGTGCGGTATCGAAACGATCGAAAGGAAAATAATCTATGTGAAAAATACTACGAAAAGCAAAATATGCATATTCTAGAACACTTAATAATTTCATACTGATGGAGCGATATTGATCGCACTATTATAACTCTGTATAATACTATAATAGTCAATTATATTATAACTTTTCCAGAATCTTGTCAACGTCTTAATGATGACTGCGTTAACTAAATATTTTGGATAATAACAGAACGTTTACAATGTATACTCAAGATAATATTATATTTCTATAACTAGGTATATAACTTCAACTATCAAAATAAGTTAAGTAAGTAAAGCTGGGTAAAAATAACGAGAATATGACTTGATATAATTTTTAAAGTAAGAAAAAATAATAATTATATCATAAAATTAATTAAAATGCAAAATACGAAAGTGTGAAAAACTAAAAACCCCTACTTATTTTGATTCCGAATCGTAAATACCAGTACATTATTTTGAAAAATGTTTGTTCTTTTTCAAATGTATACCTAAACTTTTTGTTTTAATTTATTTTTTGAATTCTAGCGATCTACAGTGATGCTTACACATATTGTAATATATTTAAAGCGGTAATTTAAATGGATTTTGGAACGTTATATAATTTTGGTTAAAATGATGGGTGTAAAACTGTAAGGCTATACAATATATATACAAATCTCAGATTCTGATTACAAATTTACAATAACAATGTCAGACAGACAATGTCTACGGATTTTTTTTTGTTATTTATTTTTCTATTATCGATAATATCTACTGTTCAATCCAATGAAATGACGTTCATCGAAACAATAATACACACACACACACACACACACACATTACCGTTTACTAGACTCTGTTTCGAACACAATACACCGAGACATTAAAACTCATACATAGGGTTGCGTTTGTACGGAGTCAAACGAATAAATATACAATTTCATTCAATATTCACTGAACCCTTTGACACAGTATATGATGCCGTGTGTCCGAATTTCCATCAGATATTATAATATAGTATACAAATCAAAGACCATAACAAAAAAAAAGATCGAATCTTCTTATATTTTATATAATAGACTTATACAGGTCGTGTATATATCTCATAAAAATCTGAAAATAATGATTTTTTAGTAAAAAAAAAAATATATACAATCAACGGTTTTTAAATATTATAATTGGACATCATTATATTATACATATTTCAAAAATGAATAAAAAATTACCGCATGAGCCTAGAAATCTGAACATTGATAATTTTGATCGCCTTAGAGGGTTGGAGAATAGTACGATACAACAGTTTTCGTTGTGAGAGACAATGTATAGGTGTAAAGTACAATACATTTTATATAAAATGGTCTAAAAATGCTTTCATTTTAGGAAAACAACGTTATTATTAACATGCGAATAGGTATATAATATGATATTTGTAATAAATATTTAATGAAAAGTACTTATTGTACATATTCCATAATCGCGTATTTATGAGTCACGTGGAACTTCCCCTTACGAACATGGTACATATTATACCCATACACGATGTGTACGAATAGATATTGAATACACAACCAATACATTACCAAGCCAATAATATTATAATAAGTATTGCCCAGACAGACGGTGTCGTACGAGTTTTGAATTTTTATTTTTTTCAAATGACTAACGTCGTCGACACAGATTATTATTTCCTTCTCACGGGTGACATGGCTGGAGAGCTTGTGGAAGGAGAAAGAATGTGCACACTATTCGAGGTTTTGTGTGTACGCGTGTGTTTACGCCGTCGTAGCTCGGAAAGCAAAGGGCTCTTCGGGAACGAGTTTCAATGTGAATTAATAATAGATTGACTAATGACGTGTTGTCTCAGATTGGTTATTTTTTTTTCCAGAAAAAAATAAAATAAAAAAAAAAAGTCTCAACCCGGGAACGTTTTGTTTTCTTTCTTGTCGCAGATATATATATATATATATATATATATATAAAATATACACACGTACCGCCTGTATATCATATATATTGTAACGTATATAATGTGTTATTTTTTTTCGCAGCGATGCTTAACTGCATTTTTACTGCACCAACCGGCGCCCGACGAGATGGAACAATAATAATTATTTCGGCCATGTTTGAACAACTCATAAGGAAATAGAGGAAAAAAATTACAATAATAATCGTTGCGAAAATATGGTGAGTTCGATTTGACTTATGTTCAACGGCACACCTTTATACAATAATTTAATAATTGAAAATTATTTACGATACCATCGATTACGAATTATTATAAATAGTAGTTATAATAATAATTGCTTCTACCGACCACGTATGCACAAATAGTCGAATAGCTATATTTTATTAATTACCATTTGTTTTTAATCATTTAAATAGCCACGTATTACATATTTTCGTAAATACTTATAAATGTTAAATTTCCGAACAACATCGATATGTTTGTAAATATTTGTATAACCAACCTTACACTCACATAATTATATTATATACTGTATAAAATATGTACGTAAATAAATACGTATAATATTATAGGTAGGTAACTTTATTTTTGGAATTTATTGAAGCCTTATTTTACCATTATACATATAATGCACGTATATTCTATTGGAAACGTGGTGATGGAAACGATGGAAACAATATTGTCTAACAATACGTACATAGACCTGAAGGCGCTCTAGTGTATTGTGATTCCATTGACTTGACTGTAGGAATTATATTATATAATATTTTCAAACATAATAAGAAATATTTATTCGTACACGTTCCGGTAACAATAATGTATACGAATAATAGCGAGCAAATTTAAATTTTCAGCAAGGACTGACGTCAATTAATATTAATAAATGTTCTTGCGTGTGCTTTTAAACACTCTCAACTATTTTTTCCGTCGAAAATTGGACAGTTGATCTTTTTTTTTTATTTTTATTTTTTTTAGCATCGAACACTTAATGGTCTAATACACTCGTCCGGTGAAGGTCATGAACAATTTACGAGCATTCGTGCTTGCATTTATACCCATCAATGAAGATTTTTAAAGTTTAACCGACAATGTTGAGCACGTTGAACGTGCGAGCGCGCGTGTGTATAATGTGTGGGAACAATGCACGGTAATAACTCATGGAAATTATATAATACGATTCCGACGTTAATGTTTTTGGGTATGAATAATAATGTAACTATGTAGCCTGTAAAATACGACAAGCCAATGAGTATCGGAGGTTATGTTTTATTGACTTTCGGAATATTTTGTGTAAAATAATATTGTGTGTGAAAAGAAAAAAAAAATGATTTTAAACTCTTTTGCAAAACTTAATATAATAGATAATTTCCGATCAAAAAACGGTTTTTGTACACTGCAACTACAAACAAGTGTACAAAAATATTGAAATGTACATGTAAACATATCACTTATAAGTTATAGGTAGATATAATAGTTTTTAAATTTTTTTGATAATCGCTTAACAAATAATATTTATGTTATTTTGTTATCGAATTTCTTTGCATAACACATACAATGATAATCAAATGGTTCGTTTTTTTTTATTATACATCATAACTTTTAGTATCGTGACACACACGAACGTTTTGTTGCAATGAACTTTATCGAATGATTTTTATACTTCCGACGCCTGTTGTTTGCTCTTGTTCCGCTGTCGATAATCATACGTAAATCATTTGTATGCATGACGTGTGTAATAAGTAAATCCATGTATTTTATAGAAATATATGAATATATGAGACTAGACAATTTAACACATTTTTTTTTTAACTTGTAAAATTAATCTAGAGAAATTTGAATAAGGTTTTAAGTTACTAGTTATAAAAACAAAATAAATTAAAACTATTTACATTAATTTTATGATATTTATATAAAATTATAGCTACATTATACTAATCCTTATTATTATCCAGGGATAGTTCACTTAACATTTCCATAATTATCTATGTTATAAAGTCCCGATTATTTTTATTTCAAATAATAATAAGAACAACATTTTCTTGCTTTTAATCCTCAAAATTAAAATCAGGATAAAAACTAACTGAACTTGGCTAAAAAATTAATAAACTGAAGCTCCTTATCTTGAAAAGTTATTTAACTCATTAAGTTGGAAGTTACCTCGAGAAAATTCAATTTAGCATGTTTGGTAACTTAACTTTAACTTTATAACTCGTCAATATCTTATATATTAGATTCTGAACGGAGTGATGGAATCTATTGGTTTTACAATGATGTGTGTTTTTTTTTTCCTTTTTGTGTCTGTCATCACGTTATGGGGCAGTAAAATTGCTTCGATTTTCTTAAACAGCAACTTTTCTGAAAGGAAAGTTAATGTAGATGGTACTTAGGGTAGTCAAAAATCCAACTTTTTCAATACTTTTTTTAAAAAATCGAAAAAAAAACGATAAAAAAATTACAAAAAAAAACGGGAAATTTTATGCCAAATCATGTTTTTACAAAATACATTTTTTTTAAATGCTCTAACTCAAAAACGAAAAACAGCAAAAACTTGAAATTTTTACCAAATCTTTATATTAATGTTCTCTTTATATGTTTAAGTTTTCAAAAATTAAATTTTCGATTTTTGTAAATTTTTTTTTTAAACATCTATAAAATTTAATTGGCTGGCCAAAAACTATCAAAAATTTAATACAAGGTATAAAATTGTATTAAATACAGTTTAATACAATAATAAGCTTAACTAATTGTCACTAAAAAATATTGGAGATCGTTTCATTCAATTTTTTTTATAAGCCCATAAAGCTCAAATTTGTATAAAATGTGTCAAAATCATGATAATTTGCAAGTTATTTTGTAGATAAAAATTCATAAAATGTATTCTGTTTATACTTTAGATTCAAAATTTTAACACTAGGTTATCCATAAGTTACTCTTCAAAAATTTTAAAAAAATTTCTACCGGACCAAAAGGAAAAAATGTTATGACCGTTTGAAATTTAAATTTTTACGAAATTGCATAAAATAATGATTTACCGTCAAACAATTTTAAATATTTGTTATAATTCAAAAAGTATAAGTCGCAGAAACCTAAAATTTTTACTAGTTATTAAGATAAGTATTTCCTCTATGTCATGTTTTTTTTCAAAATATTATTTTGTTTTTTAAGCTACTTATAGGCATTTAAAATATTCGAATTTTTTACTTTTTTTTTTTTATAATCGGCGATAAAAAAAATTGACTAATACAAAATACTTGAAAATTTAATAGAAGATTCTATACAAGTAGTTATTATTATCATTCATAAATTATTAAAATACACAGGCACAATTCTTTTTAAAAGCGTTTGAACAGCGAATATTGATTTAAAATTACATGTAAAATTTAATATAATGTATAATATTCTAGACTGACAAATGATATTGGTTTTTGAAATTTGCTCTAACTCAAAAATGAAAAAACGTAACAACTTGAAATTTTCACCAAATCTTTATATTGGCATTCTCTATACATACTTAAGTTTTCAAAGTATTTTGACATATTTTGACTTATTTATAGACAAATTAAATTTTTGATTTTTGTAAGTTTTTTTTTTAAAATATCTATAAAATTTATTTGGCTGTCCGAAAACACTTGAAAATAAATTAAAGGTATTATTATAAGTTATACTAATTATAACTAAAAAATATCGGAGATCGTTTGCCTCAATTTTTTTTTTATAAGCCCATAAAGTTAAAAATTTTATAAAATATGTTAAAATCGCAATAATTTGTAAGTTATTGTGTAGTTGAAAATTCATAAAAATTTTTCTGTTAATACTTAAGGTTCAAAATTTTAACACTAGGTTGTCCATAAGCTAATCTTTAAAAATCTGTAAAAAAATTTCTACCAGACTTAAAAGAAAAAATTTTATGACTGTTTGAAATTTAAATTTTTACAAAATTGCATTATAATTCAATTTAAATATAAAATACTATATTATTATCTACACATTTTAGACAAACATATTAACTCCATTCAGAATCGTTATTCGTATACAATGATATCTATCATTGCATTCAAATTTAACAAACCCATTTTAATTATGACCTATCCTATAAACGAGGTGCACTCCACCCCCAACTGTACAGCTAAGCGAGGCCCATCCGTTCTTTTTTTTACCGTGTTTTTACCGACGACTCATGTTTAAAAGTACCATGTACTTTTTACCACCGTTGATGATACTTTATTGTGTTGTAAGACAATGCGTACAAATTACTCACAAATAATTTTATAGCTGTGCTGGTAAATATATTATTTGCTGTGTGGTCGGCGCTGTCAAGTTATAGCACGGTTGGATCGGAAAGTTTTTTTATTCGATAACCACAAGTCAGACTGATAAATGCGTCTGGCGTTTCTCCGATTCGCGATTTATTCGCGATAACCTCTTTTCGACATTTCATACGTTTTAATAACACATACCATATATTATTATACTCATAAAGTAAAATATTATACTCGTATGTGCCTACCATACATACATTCGGTTACGCGCATGCACTGTGATTTGGCAAGAAGTCAACCACTAAATAGATAACTATACACCCGAATAAAATGTGTGTTTAATTTTTTATTTTTTCAACTCTATTATGTTATATTGCAACAAAAAGAAGAAATTTTCATGCATTATTCCTATGCGTATTATATTATCGTTCTCGCATGGCGATCAAATGTTTATTTTATTTTTCTAATTTGCAAGTACACGATTATTATCTAATATGGTTTCATAATATTGAACACTTAAATATATTAATATGTTTATACAATTGAATAATTCATTATGCAGATTTATATTTTTATATACATATACGTGAATACTAGTACAATTATGCCACGTTTGAGTAAATACTCGTATGGGCAGTTTGGACCAAAATTAAGAATAGAAAAATATTTAAAAATGGGTAGAACCCATATTGAAGACAGCTCATTGCATTCTCTACAATACGATATACTTTGATCTTCTGTGGTAAAGTACCGAAGTGCTAATCTAAAATCCTATACTTAGTTTAATTATTATATAGAATTACTTTTGCATTACCTAATTATTATACTTATTATTAAATGTTATTGTGCACAATCTAAATATAGTATTTTATAATATTTCATAGTATTAGAAATTAATTTATTAAAATGTAAAACAATTAATATTCTAGTTCGAATATTTTACAATAGCTGTTTGTCTTTTGTGTACTTCAATGTGCATTTATTTAGCATTTCAACATTATGCCGTATGTGCCATAAAGATCCGTGTGTATTATAACGCACTAACCTTTATTGTTTGATTTTAAACCGGCGTTACTCGGCAGGCTGTTTAGGTTTACCCTAAATACATATCATACTCCAGAACTGCCGAATAAAATAATGTTATGCAGTACATACCACACCAGAGATCGAAAACAATGTGCAGCGACGGCCGTTATAACGAATAATTTGTTGTTACATAATAATGTGCAGCAGCGTATTCGAATGAAATAAAGATAATACTTGTATGTGTGCTGGAACCCCACTATGTAATATGTATACAATGTATGTTTTTGTATTGTTTGACTGTGATGTTCCATATTTCATCGTCGATATTTTTCGAAATTAAGTTTTTCCGTCAAGTTTGAATCAGGAACGATTAATATAATTTAATACGCGATAAAGTGGGTCCGACATGATCGTTTTTATGTTTTTGTCAATACTTAAGTATACAAATATTGTTTACAATTATGAGTTATAGGTAAAGAGATGCATAACAACCAAAATTAATATATACATTCAGCTTGATTCTACGATTATTAAAATCAAAATGAGTTAAAATAAAATAATTTAAATGTTGTCGGAGTATTGCTGAAAAAATCTGTAAGAACTATTCGAATGTACTTGAAACACCATCAAAGTACATAAATGTAAATATATTACATAAATACATTCTGATAACGACTCTACCTACTATATTATAATCGTACTCGTAGTTTTATCCTTCATACAATAATTTAACAATAAAAATGTATGTGTGGGCTGCAGCTAGTTTATAACGGCAATTTTTTGCTTTACCAAAATTGATGGGATTTTAATAGACCCATCGCACATGTATAACGATCATAAATTGGTTTGACGGAGGCGGCGGCTGCGAACCAATAGCCTGGGTGTGCTAGACACAAGGGCATATGATTATTGTTATTTGTTTATTAATTAGATAAGGCTCAAGAATAAAGGTCTCTAGTCTATCTTTTGCTTAATAGAAAAAATATATTATAATTAATAGATGTTATTTCAAATCTATGTGTACAATAAAAATTTTTATCGGATTTTATTTCGATTAAATTTATTCTTCGACAAAATTTATACCACTGTAAATTATCCGTGTTCTCTTAAATCCAAATTAAGGGCTTGGTGAAGTGAAGGTGGGTCGTTGAAGATTTCACGGGATCCAACGTATTTAGGACAGTTCATATAACTTTATTATTATCTTCTATTTCTAATATTACATTGCATAAGTCAATAAGTCACATACTGGTCCGGGTTCTTTGCTAATAAGGTGATTAAGCGTGGGTTAGGTGGATGGGTGTGACCAATTCTTGCAAGATCAATAGTAAAGATTTCCTCTCTTCATTTAATGATATAGATGTATTTAAATTTTTTAATTTTGGATTACGTTTCTGACGTTTTCCAGTTTATTCAAAATAATTATTCATTGTTTAGAATATAACGTTTCGGAACATGTTTTAAAATAAACTTTTGTTTCAATTTCCCTGGCTGTTGACTATTGAGTCTGAATTTTCATTTCAAGTATTACAGATTTCAATAAGAATTCGCTGAATGATAAGGACCGATACAAATTCTTGAATGTATTGAATAAGCTCATTTTTGGTACGGGTTCTGGTGCATATTATTTATGTTTAAGGAGAATTTCGTGGATCGTAAGATAATTTGATATTAAAATACATGTTGAAGCACACGAGGCGACTGTACTCATATAGTGTTTATTTTTAGTTGTTTCCTTTCAACGCAGCCAAATATTACACTATATACATTCATAAAGCGACCCTGCGGCCTCTTATATAACGTTATTGTTTTTCATCCACTGTTGTTTTCTTACGCCATACATGCTATTGCCGCATTTCAAGGACTTAAGTGGGGATTTGGAGTAAAATCTCAATAAATTAGAATTTTAAATGTTTTGCTCTGCTTTTACATTCGATTTCGCATATCGTTTTTGTCAAAACGATTGAGTACCATCAAAATATGTACAATAATTGTAGTAAAAAGTGTTATTATAAATAATAATATAATATGAAAACTAAATACAAGCAACGACGTGTATCGGTTTTCAAAAATATTCTGAAGAATTATTCATCTAATAATCATAAAATAACTGGTTTGTAGTCAAATTTGCGAGTGCTGAAAAATAGATTTACATCCGTAGCAGTAAATTGTATATGAACGACACCGCAAACGATTATTAACTACCAATCAAGTAGGAAAATGTATTATTTGATATGATAGTAACTTGTTTTAGTTGAACCTTGAACGCTTAAACCAGAAGGTTGAAATATTTATTACTTGAAAACAAATCGTACACGGTAACCATGTATGTTATTTTACAAGCAACCAGTGACCAAATCATTGAAACTATTCAACTTACTTCCAAAGATCTTAAAATACAAAGCAAAAATATCATAACCAACCGATAGCGCAGAGAATGGCATCTACTAATGAACAATAAATCAAGGTAGATCAAACATACCCTGGATCGATGGAGTAACCAACTAAAATTAACCAGGGAGCATGATGTATTATTGATACATTTAAGAATAGGACACAAATACCTGGATCACACACAAACATCTCATGGTAATAACAAAACCCGATTCTTGCAATACTTGTGTAGTCCAAATCTCTGTTAAATACCTTCTACTAGAATTTCGTAAATTTAATGAAGAAAAAACAAAACACAATATTAAAAACAACCTCTCCAAATGTCTCAATAATGAACCAAAAATATATAAAATGTACTTAAATTCATTAAAGACATACAAAATTACAAATATATCTAACAAAATTATAATTTATAATTAAAAATGTATTTATACATATTTATTAATTTTTGATTGTGCAATGTGTGTACTAAAAGGTGTTTCAGGACGACTCGACAAATGGAATAACTCTTGTTCTATCAATTATTTTTAAATTTTTTTTTATTCAATATTATAGTATTGCACTACAACGAAATTGTAATTATTTTTTTTTAATTTTAAAGCTCAAATTTGAAAATCTATCATTTTATTTTACCATTAAAAAAAAAATCTAAATAGTCATTTTTTAAACAGGAGTTATAAAAAAAATATAATAATTAAATATCTTATTATAGTTTGGTTATTAATTTATTATAGTTTTTAAACTTTTTGAAAATTTGATTTTAATAATCTAGATTATTGCATGTTCTATATAGATAAGGTTGTATCTGAACTATTGGTAATAATGTAATATACAATATTTATAAACTTAGGAAAATCGTAGAAAATTAACGGACAAACTTTTATCTAAGTAGTAAGCACGAAAATTTTTCTAAAAATCCTTGTTACAAAATGGCTATTTTTATTTTTTTAACAGTTGAGTAAAATATAAAATTTGAAAAAATGAGTTTTTAAAAAAAAAAAAAAATAATACAATTTGAATGTAACTCAGTACAATATAATTGATCGGGAAAAAAATTAAAAATAATGAATAGAACGAATGTTTTGTATCTGTCGAATAATCTTGAAACACCCTGTATGTATTGTAATTATTTATGTACCTTAATATAATACAAAATTGCGGCCGATGACATTATGCAGTCCAGGTATTATATTTTATTATAATAAAAAAAAAAAAAAAATGATTGAAGTCCGTTCCTATGAAAATTATGACTCTCGTTTCATCTTTCTTCATTTCATCTTAATTTCTCTTCGAGATACGTAAATAATATAGCAACCATTCGCAGAGTATAAATAATAATCATCTTAAGACTTTTAAATCCTATAAATCGTCAGATAGACAACAAACTCAAATGGACCAATCACATAGAAACAAAAAAAATGCTCTCAATATAAAATTCCGCAAAATTAAACACTTTCTTAAATCAAATATCTTACTCCACATCATCAACTCACAATATATTATAAACAAATTATCCATTTAATTTCAAGTATTCACGGTTTTTCGTTAATAATATTTCGTTTATAACTATTTATAGTTTTTCTTGACGCTTTTAAATAGTATTCACTAGATTTATTTTCCTTTCAGAAAATTTGCTGTATAAGGAAATCGAAGTATTTTTACTGCTCCAAAACTTGATGACAGATACAAATATATATATATAAAAAAAAAAAAAAACATCATTGTAAAATAATTAATACATTCATCACTTCGTTCAGAATCTAAAATAAGAAACGGAAGTAAAATAATTTATCGACACAATTCTATTACAGAAAAATAGTCTACATTACATGCCATTAAGAGTCAAAAGGATAAAAATACCATGGTCGTAGGTTTATAACCATATATTGTACATTCCTGAAATAGAAATGTGCCTCGTCCGACATATTGGATTTTGGTGATGTTGGAAGGAGCCGTGGTGCGGCGTGCACAATGTATTAGCGTTCGATGTCAAGAATGTATAAATCTACAAATGGACACCATCTTACGGACGTACATTTTAAAACATGATATTTCTAACCTTGGACATTTGGACTGTTAATGACATTTAATGTTGATTCTGTTTTCAATAATAAAATTGTACAAATACATTTTTTCACTACTGTCAGAGATATTTTGAACATTCTAATTTTCCCGGAAAAGCTTACCCTGTACCTGATCTTCTCGATTGACGTACGTCTATACGTACTTGGACTGTATCGGACGTGATAATAATACTATTATAACTATTAGGTATTATCTCACGAGGCTACGTGGTATACGCAGTCAATGCTGTAGTATCGTTCGCGTCGCGTGTCCCTCTCCGATATCTCTCACATTTATTCCGTTTCTCGTACACACGCACGAATTTTAAGTTTCAAATTCCCATTTGCACCAACCTATAGGTACATGTGTATATGCGCTATTATTATAATTACGTGCACTGCACCGTGGTACATTATGAAGGTACAACTGCAAGCACGTCATTTGGTATGATATGTATACCATTTATGTCAAAGTATATCACGTTTGTGTATTCAAATGCGATGCAGTCGGGTTATAGGCCAACCAGCAGCAGCTGTTGATATCTTGATTAATGCATACGTTTCGATAATATTTTATTCATGTATATATTATTATTGTGTTTTTCTCGTTTGTCACAATCGTAGTTGTATTCGTTTTTTACAAATATATATATATATATATATATATATATATATATATATGCGTGCGTACGTGCATGCATGTGTGTGTGTAATACATGTTATGTTATTTTTTCCTATTATCTCATCCGATTTCTACGTTCGACGTTTTATATGCAATAACATCAAGCACGCCCGTACGCCAGACTTGACATGACCACTAACCACTGTCAGAATTAATGTATAAATTTGAATAGTTCATTCATATTGTAACGTATATTATAACACTACATGGAACGTATGTATAGTATGTGTGATGGAAATTTTTTTTTTCATATCATTATCACTTCGTCCTCTGATACGCGTGCACAATATATTATACGGTCTCTTGAGAACTTAATGTATATACTTCTCGCGGTGTACAAATAATAACACGAATAAAAAAAAAATATATATATATATATATATATATATATATCTTTCGCATACATTAAATAGATAATAATATCGCCATACGCACGCGCTTTATAGCCGCGGATCGTCTACGAACAATTGTGCGTGCGACGTCCGAAAATACAACATGAACACGATGATATTAACATATTTATGTATGTATATCCAAAATAATCTCCCGTGTGACCGTGCAAACACTTTTTAGTGTAAGTTATTTACTTGTATTTTTACAGTACTCGAAATCGATCTCATGTCTCGCGTATAGATGCCCAATAATAATATGTACGTCGTAGTATATTATTTATATGATATAAAGTTATACAGTATAGTAACACAATTATTAATATTGTATGTAACCCTCGTTATACGCCTACCGGTTTGAACAAGTAAGTGCCACGATAATATAACACATTATAAAAAAAAAAAAAAAAAAAAAACATATATAGAAGAACACACACACACACATTTATATATATATATATATATATATAGAATGAACTTTATCGAGAAAACATTTTGAAGAGCTTTAGGTTGTCATAAATATTATGTAGATTAAGATAAGTATAAGTATACAGCTGTACCTAAACATTATGATTAAATAACTATACTAGTGTGTAATTTTATTTGAAACTACTTTTGGGGAACAGTTAAATAATTATTTTTCATGACGTGCCTACGAGTAACAAAAACATTTGTAAAAAAAAATGAGTACTATATACCTGCTTTATGTTAGACATAAATAAAATTGGGTTTTTTAGAATGATATACAATAGCTGATTGGTGAAAGGCACGGGTGAACGATATGATTAAATTGTTCTTATGCATTTGATATTGATCCTTATGGGTTTTGAAAAACTATTCTGAATAAAATAGAACCGATGAATTAACCCCAATATCTAAATATAAATCAACTTATTACTTTATTAGTATATGAGTAATGAGTACCTAACAAGTTAGTATTTTAGTAATGAAATTGGTTAAATATAATATTTTTGAAAAAAAAAAATACAAATAAATGAAAATGAATTCTACAGTAAAGCAGAACAAAATTTCTTAATAACGTAGATTTAACGTTTACTCTAAAATATCAAGTTATTTTATAAGCACACAAATTTTATTAAAATGTTTAAAAAATTATGAAAAATCTAAATAAAAGTTTATTTAAGTACCCAGACAATGTCTATTATATTGCTGTGAAAACCAGAATAAGTAATAAGAACTAATAACTTAAATCGTAGTCTAATAGAATAGTGCATAATAAAATATTTGGAAAGAAACCAGGTTTCTGTTTACGTATTCGGGGTTGTATCCTGTTTTTAGCAATTATTATACAACTGTTTTCTCAATTATTCGGTAAACTGTTGAGAAACTTAAAAAATGACAATGATCCTTCTCTCAAAATTTCACCAAGACGAAACTTCCTACCAGAAAAGTATCAGGTTTGTATAGGTCTCGGAGCAATCCTTCTGGTCAAAATCGTCTACAAAGATATACAAAATAAAAAAATAAAAATACACACCATTGTAAAACCAATAGATTCTCGTATCACAAATTATATATTAATATTATTTATTATAATACAGTCTTTAATTTGAACAAAAATAAAAAAACAGTTTTAAGTTTTAAAAATTAATAAGTGACGCGTTTTGTCATATTGCTTATAATAATTTACTTCTGCCACTATTTAGTACGCCAATCAAAATTCAAGTGTCAAAAAATTCCTAAAAACAAGACCCATCTTCTTTTCGAAGTTTTTATAATAACCATTGATTATAATAGTCATGAAAAATAATATTTTATGGTAAGGACACCCTAGATTATAAAATAAACTATCTAGGTATCATAAATATTATTATTAATATCAAACCCCCAATATTTCTACGCTATCAACGAAAGAAAATACTTCAAACTTGAAATATTATTAACGATAATAATTATTGATTTTCATATTTAACAGCAGTTGCATTCATACTGCGTTTCTCGTTGCAGCGCACATTATTAAATATTTACGTACAACGTATACAGCAGACATATTTAATTACCAAGATTTATAACCATAGCTATAATCTATTTTCCGAGTTATCACAAGTAGTAAACACTAATAATTATATGTAGACTTTTCAGTAATAAAAATGTTGACAGTAATAAAATATCGTTCCATGTAAATACCTTAAAATGTTTAAGTTATATAGGATAAAAAAAAAAAAAAACATGGCCTAAATTTGATTAAAAACCATGTGATAAATATTATGTAATGTGTATACAACTGTCCCAATAAACAATCCTTACAGTGCGCTGTGTTTTAATATGTATAATACAATATAAACGTATAGAAAACCAAAGTTAAACGTAATTTCTATAATCTTCTGGCTAAATAAATTCAAACATGTTGTATGAATAATATGATTATATTTGCGTTTAAACGTTTTTACTTAAAACTATATGACACCATACTACATAGGTAAAACTTTACACCATCATATCGATGTCTTGATATTTTATGATACAGAACATGGTTTAATACAGTTTTCGCAATAGGAGCATAATATCATACCTAATACTATACCTCGGGTAGTATCATACTAAAATGAAATGCATCCGATAGGAAAAAGTAATGCAAAGTGAGTTTAATATAATATTATTTGGTTAACTCCTCGTGATTTTTCAAAATTTATATTTTAGTACAGCCGCACACGATTACAGGTATACTACATTATATGCGTTAAGATAAAGGTCGTATGATAAGAAAAAAAAATAAAAATCTTTTAAAAATATTAATTATTGCACCCATGGTGAAGCGAGCGAAGTATACTCGAAGTGGAATGACAGAGGATCGGGTAGGTACAGAAAAATGTTCTACATCCCGGAAAGCTACATCATCACCACCACCAACGCGGTTGCCGCCGCCGCGCCGTCAGGCTTGTGAATAATAATTAATAATAATAACTCGAACATGTCATGTGCACAATATCGACGCTTGCGGCGGGTCCGCTCGAATCACGCGGTACAGTAAATTATTATTATTATACGTGCACCGGAGTCTGATCAATACTGCGCCGTCTGCAGCCCTCTCGCGCAGACTGCTGCGGCTAGACGGACTTTTTTCACATCGGTTTGTTGTTGTTCAGTTATAACGTATAAAGTACGCACAACAACGCACTCGTCAGCCTCGACCTTTGACGATCGCTGGCTCTTCGGAACATCTAAATGCTTGTCGCAAAGCCTTAAATCGTGCGCGCCACGACGCACCGTGATAAATTATGAACAGTAGGTACAATTAAGTGTGTGTAGCAATAAGTAATTTTCATATCGTCGAAACGTATTATTGCAAAACACGACATGGAAGTCGCTAATCACGTTTTGCTGATTTGAATATTATTGATTTTATATTTTTTGTGACGGACGAATCAAAATATGCTAAATGAACGAGGAATTAAAAAAAAAAAGTTTGTTTAAAATTATAATTGCACAATAAACGGCCGCTGACTTATTATAAAATAACTTAAAATTGATTGACACCAAGGAAAATCACTTTTCAGAAGGGTAGCCCCACTTCTCCAATCAGAAGATTTATTAATGATGGAGCGACAATCGAGATTGAACATTTTTAAGAAAATGTGAGGATAAGAAAGAAAGTAGACTTGATTGTGTGGATTTAATGACTTGACTGTTTCTGAATATGAACGAAAAAAGATGGCATTGCTGATAGACTTTTATCATTTGTGTTTTTGAATAATATGGGTTAATCATTGGAATTTCAAAGCAATTTGTAAAAGATTATATTAAAGATTTTACTAGTTTAATTTTAAATTTATTATAATTTAAGTTGGTTTGATGCATAAATAAATAAATAAAAGTTTAGAATCAAATTTTTTTTTTTTTAAATTTGAGGTCTTAAAATTTGAAGCCTTATAATTAAGAAAGAATAAAACCGGACAAGCATAAGATTTATAATTTTAGAAATTAAATAGAACTGGGAAACTATGGTTAAAAAATAAGTTGTACGCCTGTAGAGTTTTAAATATGTATTTTAATTAATATTTTCCATTATCAATTTGTAGCGTTGTTTTATAATATATGTTAAGTTTTTATTTATCCTCACATGCGTAAACGTGCAGCATTTATAAGATTATAAAAAATATTTATATTGTGTAACACAAAAAATTGAAAAACACCTCACGGTATCGCGGATACTTTCCGTTCTGTACAGGTTTCCGTCCAATATTCGCTGCGTGACCACTAATTATTCATATTATGCCTACTGCAATTATTTCCATTCGAACCCGGTTTCAGTATGGTTCGTCTCGGATAAGATTCGCTTTGCACACACGCGCATCACTACAAATTATAATGTTATACTATTACGCGTTTTTCGTAATCGCTGCGCGGGTGTATTTTTTTTCACATCACCGTCGGTTTCGTGAACGATGTTCGCCTATACACTTCGTACACATGCAGCACTTAACTTTACAACGTTTCATGCCATATTTTATAAAACACGTAGTATTGTTATTTATATTGCTCGCAATGTCGTGTTTATATTTTATGCCCACTGCATTATCTATATATATACGATTTGTCCGTATAATTATTAATCGTTCATCATGTCTATTATTACGACCACACACAAATCACTGGATTTATAATGCCTATAATTATTATTCATTTATTTATTTATTATTACATATATATATATAATATTATATACATGCACTTTTCAACGAACCGTTTACTACGATATCTACTTATTTAGAATTTCCAATATTTGGCTACGCTTTGGAATCGTAGAATATACATAATTAAATCTGTTTTTGTACATCATAGATATTCAATTCATACATGTATATTATATTATACACAATACATATTGATACTCGCACGATGATAACGGATAGTTATCGACTCGAGCAGTTTAATTTGACTCCATTACGCGGTAAAACACTCCAAATCTTGTGCAGCGTATACGCAGTGAAGCGTTACAAAACATGTATATGATCACAGTTCTTCTTTCAATCTAGTTGCTGCATAGCTGTCAAAAAGTTATAAAATTTCCTTATTTATTAAACATCAACCTAATTGATATTAATCATGGACAACTCAACATTAATTGTATTTATCACTAATGTGTTAATTGAGTTAATTAATTGAGGTATATGAACTTATGAAAACTATATGTACGTATAATAAATACACATCATTCACTTCAACTTAATAATTTTTTTTCACTTGTTAATATAATTGATATAAATATTACAATAGGTACCTTTAATGTAATGCATTAATTTGGCTTATCTATGAATTGTATTTAAGTTGTCAATAAAATAATTTACTGTCAAAATATTGACTAACCGTCGATGTCTCCAATTTTTATTTCTTAGCATTAAATGTTCTCAGAACACAAATCCAAGTATACACCTAGGCTAACTTTTTTTTTTTTTTTAACTGTTTTAATCGAGATACCGACACCTAGGCTGCCTAGCATACATCCTAATATTCACTGTTAAATTTAATTCTATACGAATCTAAATAATTAAAGAACACGACAAGACATATAATAAAAAACTTAATCTAGAATATTATTAAAATATTTAATACGACTGTAGGGATTTTGTTTTATGAAATATAAATAAGAATTTATAATCTAAACCTAAATTATCAATTTTTCAAGTTTTCGATTGTTAAAAGTAAAATTCTCTAATACATTATTACATTAAATCAATATAATTTTTAATCTTTATTATTTTCACTTGTAAGCATACTGACTTATACTGTTTTCTACTAAATACTTCTTATTTTAACCATGTATAGGTTAATTTTTATGCCTGGACAAAAATATTATGGATTGAACTGAAGTTTTTTTCGTTCTCAAGGACAATCTGGACAATAGTATATAAAAAAGTACATAACTTAGAGTTTTGTTAGTATAGTTTTTTAATATGCAATTTAAACCATGTATAAATACGTCTCGAAAACAATAAAAGAATATTTTATTTATTCTAAAGACAACTTTTAACACTTCTGTCTGACCTTAAAGTCATTGTATAAATTATATGATGTTTTAAAATAACCATAAGTCGCATACTTTTATTGTTTCTTTTTTTTAACTTTTTTTTTGATTTATACAATTATTTCAATTCGTTTAGAGTTCCTACTATCACCGATAATATATATAACGTACACTAACTTTAAAACAAAAACTGCTGTATCACTTATATTTTTTTTTTTTTTTGTGCAATTATTGTTACCGATTTGGAAATTTTGTAATAGTTGGAACAGCTAGAACCTAGAATTGATTAGACCTTTTTTGACCATACGACATTTTGGGTGTCATAAATTTATTTATTTTTAAATTAAATTAAAATATAAGCAATGTCAATAATCAATAATTACTATAGACTCTATACTGTATACTCTATAGTATAGAGTATACAGTATAGATTACAGTTTAGTTGATATAAATTTTACAAATCTGATTTATAATATAATGCGTCATCACTAGAACGGTGGAATAACTATTAATTTGGAAATAATTCTTTTTTTTTTTATAGGAGTTTTTTATAGCACTTTGTTGCATAGGTACAATTTGAAATTTTTTTTTTTTTTGGGGAGGGGGGATTAAAATTTTGTATGCCATACAGACTCTTTTAGTGCCCTCTTCTAAATTATGCCTATGTTGTGTTGTAAACTTGTAAGCCATCGACTGAGAATAATTTCTCTATTCATAATATAGTTGTCAATTCTTATAGATTTAAAAAAAAAAAGTTGAAAATTGTGAATAATAAAGTTAAAATTCACATTTTGAAATATTAAATTTCCATATTCATATAAGAATTATTCATTAATGTTCAAAATAAATAAAAATGAACTTACTCGATTTTAGCACACTAAAAATGATTCCGAATAGCGTATTTAATTATACTGAACGTATTTTAATAATTATGTGTAATTATTTTAACGATTATTTATGCATATAATATAAAACATGAATTATAACTATAGTGTTTATATTTATGTCAAATAACACATGTATAAAAAAATTTAATGCAACTATAGTAGTGGTTCCCAACCTTTTTTATTTTATGTCCCTCCTCTTGAATTAGAATTTCGACAATCTTTTTTTTTTAATAAGCTATACAAAATTTTTTTACAAAATAACTGTATATTATACAACTTTTTTTTTTAAATTATTTTAGAAATAAAATACAAACTAACTTAAAATTAATGAGAAATTTGAGTTTTTTTTTTTTACCAAGTCCATAATATATGGAGATATTTCTTACTGATTGTAAAATGGTATAATTATTTTAGCAACAAAATTTTCGTTATTTCATCATAATTATATTCCCCCAGCCCATGTACAGTATATAAAACACCCTTGGGAGGAACTCCTCACCGGTTGAAAACCACTGTTTAGAAGAATTTTAGTATACAATTTTTTGGTTAATGATGTAACTCACAACTCTTGTTAAATTTTAATATAAAAAATCATTTTTAAACAAAATCCAAGTCCGTTACAAGCACAATATATTTAATATTATGTATAGTATAGTATATTACGCGTTTTGTTTTGTATTCAAATGTTTAATTTAATGATTAAATCTTCGATAAAGTCTTGAAATCCTGCTCAAATAACAGTGAAAACGATACTATAATAATTAATTATAAGAAAATATTTTATAATATAGCAAACACATACACTGTACTATTGTATAACTACAATAATTATTCGCTATCAACGAATCTAAACATATTAACAAGAATACTATACTTTGAGAAGTAGAGACTAAGAAAATAATATAATATAAATATTTATTAATTTTATAACAAGTGATGCCTACATAGAATAATACATATACATCCAAAAAGAAAAAAATGGTGAAATAAACAATCAATTGTTCAATAATTTCTATCACGAACAATCCTATAAAATAAAACCCTGTAGTATTTATCTACTTTATAAAATATCAATTTTATCAGGCAAACATGGAAATGGCATTATTAAGTATAATTATATGAAAAACTGTTAAGGGTGTAATTTTATTGCATAAGAAACTAATTATTTTTTTCCAAAAATCTATTATCCAATATTGTTAAACTTAAATTATATTCACAATGCACTATACACATACTTATGTATTGTAAGTATAGGTTTTTTTAAGGAAAATTCACTAAATATTCAGCAGTGTAATGTTAGTTATTTAGTTTTATTCTCGGTTATAGCGTCAACGAGTTAGTTGTTCACATACATCGATATAGTTTCAAGTGAACAAATATATTCTACAACACACAAAAACCACATGTGACATTAAACAAACATTTCGAATAAAAAAAAAATATGAGTTATCACCATCATTTAACAACTTAAAATGTATATTTAAGCATAATCAGAGTATAACATACACTCAATGATGATAAAATATAATATTATCTGGTGCTGTCCATTAATGGCCTATTCGAGTATAGATACAGCCGAAGGTAAACTTTCTTGAAAAGTTTCAAATATATTGATAAAATTCTGTTATGCGTATTTTCATTTACACTCTGTGACGTATATAATTCTGTGGCATATGATAATCTGATGGATTTACAAATTTTAACGATTTAAGCATGGAATGATTCAGTGATAAAAATTTCGAAATAGTTTCTTTTACCTTGTGTCAACGTTTTTCTTAATAATATACATAGATTTCCATCCATATTATTTCATTCATTTATCGTAATTAGTGCTAAAAACTAAACAAAATAGTAAATAGTAATAAGTAAGATAGATTTTCAAATCATAAAAGCGGTTTATCGTGTAATGCGATCTCGTATAGGGGATGTAATATAATTATGTTATAGTGTTGGACTTTATCTCGAGATCAAACTGAAATATCCACCAACGGTAAAAGGTTTAATCATTAATGATCAGGGCCAGTAAAATTCGCGATCATATAATCTTTTAGTTAAATGAAGTTAAATGTTGATCAGAAAATGATGAGTCGTTGAGAAATCATAGATACACTATTGCAATGAGATACGAATATAGGGTATACAGTTTAACCCCTTCGACGTGCGTATAGCGGTCTTCCAGAAAGTATACGTTTCTGAGGGTGGTTATACCCCTACCACTGCTCACCAACCCCCACTGACACGTGGGGTTATTGCACCCGTCATCGGGAAAACGTGTGCACGCGTTGTCTGCAACTGACCGCGAAAAATGTTTTTTTTTTTATTTTTTTACCCCCGTACAACAATGTTATACATTTATAAATATATCTGTTAAATAACGTATTTTACTTTCCGATACAGTTTTACATGTACGCGAGTACGTGCGTGTATGTAAGTTTGCACAATATATATGTACGGGGCCTTTAAGAATCTATACAATGATTCATGTAAAGCTTCGCACGAATCATTTTGGTTTACGAACAAAAAGTTTCTCGCGAAAAACTGAAATCGCCACGAAAATGTTTGTTGGCCATGTAACTATAGAATGCTCGATGAAATTGCAACCAAACGTACGCTACCGAATCGGCGCCGCCGTTGAGGTAGCGCATTTGTATTTATACAGAAATGGCTAGGATTTTAATGCCCTAAAAAAATTCGAAAATGCATTAGAGGAAACTTAAAATATGCGTTTAAAATGAAAAAAAAAAACACAAAGAATGGAAATGGACGATACCACTACAAACACTGAAAAATACATTTTCTATTAATCGGACCTGGGACGTATTGGAACGTCGGTAAAACGATTACGTTGCGCATCGAAATCCCGCAGTCCGAAAATAACATAAAAGCGTAAAAAAGACTCTGCGCACGGGTGTAATATTATTATGACGGCAAGTACAATATTATAATATACCATCTATATTATTATGTGTATAATATTGTATACATGTGTGTATACGTCTGGTGCGTGTGTTGTGCTTACGACAACCGACCGCGCGTTTCCGACCGCGTTGCTATAGGTTACCGCACACCGGGTATACAAAATAATATCACGCCGTCGTCGTCGTCGTCGTCGTCACCGCCGGCGTGCGTTTGTTGACGCCGGCGGACGCGAGCGCGCGCGCGCATGGAAAACCTTGAAAACGTATACGGAGCGGCGACCGCGACGGCGACGGTACGCACGCGACGTACGTGGTGTATCTATACACGTAGTATATACATGGTACTAGAACATAATAATATTATAATAATATATATATATATATATATATATATATATCCGTCTCCCACGTGGAAAAACGGACCGACTGCGTTATTTATTTGTTTGCCACACTTTTCCCCCATTGCCCCCCCCCCCACACACACACACACACACAACCCTCAGACGATACGATAATAATTACGAGCAACCCCTGGGGGTGTAGGTAGTAGTCGCAAGTCCGGCATTCTTTACATCGATGAACAATATTATTACTATATTATTTATAGCGTATACACCAGCCCAACGCCGATTTGCACCCGGCGAGTATCGTGACGCGCACACGCGTTGCCAGAATATTATAATATTATATTATGCGACAAATGCGATACACCGATGCACTATATGTATTATTATTATTATTATTATTAAATTATTACGCCGTCCGTCGCGCTACGCATGAAAATTGCTAATGTGATTGTTGATCTAATGCCCCCGCCGCCGCCGTCACCTAGACTTCGCGACTTTTTTGAATATTCAAGTCGTCGAACGCGCGCGATACTGTAATTAATTGTTATTATTATTAATGCGACGTGCATATAGATTTTCGCAAAACCCACGTCAAACGTTTGGGGAATAATGATTGAAAGTTGGAAAAAGCCACTCGTGCATCTATTATGTGACCAGGACGACACCCCTTTGACCGTTCTCGCTGTAACTGTGTAGAACTGCTGAGTACCGCGTAGAACGGTTCTGCTACTATTGTACCTCCTAATCACGTAGTTTTGTAATAAATGCGGGCTCGTCGCGTATACAGAATGCAAATTTCTGGAAAAATTAAGGAACGTGTGTCGAGCACGATACTACGCATTTGGCCACGACTCCTGTCCGGAAGATCACGTGCAGTTTTTAAGCACTTCGGCTTCCAACCGACGCGGGCAGAAATACAATAGTTTCAATTCGTATAGCTAATTTTTCCAAGTCTTTCGGCAGCAGTTCGAACAACTTTGCCACATTATGATGGTCAGACCATTTTGAACCCGATCATAATACGAAAAAGTTTTTATGGTCCCCCTGCATCCATGCTGAGTTGGACATAGTACTACTGTTGTCCGAAAAGACGTCATATTACACTGCGGCCGGCTATGTTTCGACTAACCTGTTGTCATCATGTCGGTGGCGCGAGGACACGGCCGGTCTTCAGCTGGTCTTCTGCTCCCACGCGGCCGGGCACGTCTTGGACACGCGTAATGTCTTCTCCAACGGCTAGCCGCACGACCGCCCACGCCGTTGACGTATACTATCGCTGCAGCACTGCCGTTTACTATTGCCGTACGTCCGGTGTGCCCTACGAAGTGTACAGGTGTTGCGGGAGCGCGAAAGTAAAAACACTTAAATTTATTATTATTTCCCTCACTCACTCTTTCTCATCTGTTCTAGGAAAATTCTAATGGAAAATTATTCCTTTTAACAGGACGATTTACCTATGTGTAATATTTTCACGCCGAGCCCCGCGACGTGAAAAAAGCGATGCAATAATATTATCTGAGTATATAATATAAGCAGATTCGTTGTGATGGACTCGTGGGTGGATTACAACTATACGCCGGACGGTGAACGAGAGCTTTCTGCGCGCGTTGTTGTTGTTGTTGTTGTTATGATTATTGTTATTATTACTATCGTGCGCACCGGACGACAGCGGCGGCGGCGGCGGATCGGAAGAGTATGCGCGCGCGCGTGTATGTCGGGAGGTCTGGACGACCGGAGCACTGCTACTGCGATCGACGGCGCGCAGTGCGTGTGTCGGTTCGCCGGCGAAGCCGATCCGCCGCCGCCGCTGCCGCCGCCGCGCGACCCACAGACGACCTTCGTGCTTGGCCGGCTTCGATCCAGATGGTGTTAGTGTGCGCTGCTCGGCGACGACGGCGGCGGCGTTGCCACGTGACGAGATACGAAATATCCTTGGCCACCGACGCCGCCCAAGTTGCCTCCACCGCCGCCGCTTTTTTATTATTTTATTTTTTCCACATCCTGTCCGCCGGATTACTCCACTCTCTCCTCTCCCCGTACCAACCGCCCCCCCCTCCGCCCGCCCAACCATCGTGCCACTCTCCCCTCGACTTCCGCCTGGCCGTTTGCTACGCTCGTGCACATCATATACATTTATACAGATATATATATATATATATATATATATGTGTTATACGTACCTGTACGCGCATTGCACTCTCGCCGACGAATATCCTGCGTGCACATCGTCGTTCTCCTTTTTATTGTGTTTTCCGTTCAACCGTCCCGGACGTCCGACGCGCGCGGCAAAACTTTCAGCGCCGGTGATTTTTTTTTTTTTTCGGATTTTTTTTCCAAAAACTTGTCAAAAGCTGTGCGCGGCTGTGTAGGAACCGATTGTTTGAACGACGTACGTACGTACGTACATAGAACGTTTATTCCCTGTAAAAAGGATATAATGATAGTGCGATGGTGCGCGAATCAACCCGTATAATAGCTTTTACCATTATTGTAGCAATAATTTATCATCCCAATAACCGTCCCGACTCCTCGATGCGCCGCCGTTATCATATTGACCACGTATGTATTATCCATACATTACACGGCGACTCGTACTTACGTGTTGTATAATCATTTGCCGGCGAACCTGGATCGATCGTTGGTACTAGATGATAATCATGTTATAGGCATAGGCGCAATTCGAGATTTTTAATTGGGAGGGGCCCTAATTTTTTTTAATTTCAATAATTACCTTCTATTATCGAAAAAAAAATAATAGCTTTTAAATTAACAAAAACGATCATAAATACATCTTTATAATTTGCTTTTATTCAATTAAATTTATACATTTAATGCGAATATGTGATATTTGTTGTAGTAAAAGTTTAATCCTGATGAATTTTAAAAACGAAATTTATTTTACAAATTTGTAAACGTTATAATGAAAATATTATTCTAAGTAGGTACCTGCATAACAACATTTTTATCAATCGATTTAATCGTGATGTCGATTTGGGGAAGGGGATAATTTGGCTGTTGAGGGAGCTAAGGATTCCTATCCAACCTGCCCCCCCCCCAAATAAAGCTTATGTAAATAGGTCTGCAGTAATAGAATACGTCACAGTCAGCTGCTTTAGCCGCTGAGTGCAGCACACGATTGACGTGCGTTATAATAATAAGCCTACACTGAATGCGGCGCAACTTTCTACGTGTTCGCGAAATCATTATCTGTCCCTATCCCAACTACGACACTTTGGCACTGTATCGTTTTCGTTCCGTTTCGATCTAATATATTGTAAATTCGTTTCACGCCGACCGAACCAGATGCATGCACCCCTGTGATTATAGTTATAGTATATGAGCGGTTGAACCTTTGGGCCGACCGGTAGTGTTATAATAATATTATAATAATTTATCATGTTTTCGTGTGTCCGTCCACTTTCACCTGCATGCGGTTAAACGTTATTTTTTGTTGGCCGCGCTCCGACGCGGATATTGTAGTACAGAAACAAACACGTCCGTCGATTGTTACGTTAAAACTTTGAATGTAACTCTAAAAATACACGTCTATTATGCTTAAATGATATTTTGACCGTAAAAGGATTATACGCGACACGTGCTCGAGACCATCACCGTCCGTGATCGTCGTCCTTTCGTCCACCACTGCCGCTGCGCCACGCCGCCGTCATGTTGTTGTGACGACGCGTGTTATAAAAATAAATCACTCGCTCTCTATTGCGTTTTGCCTTCCATAACTGCCACGGCGCGGTTCCAGTTCAAATACAGTAAAGCGCATACTATTTTACCGCTGCGGCTATTACTCTGTGAATCGTTTCGAAAAATACTATAATAATATTATACTATGCAGAACTCTTTTTGACGCAATATTTATGGTAGTTCGTTAAACACTTAACGCAATAGGTACGTGTATGGCTGTAAAATGTTTATTACAACAATTTATAATATTGTAATTAATATTTCATTGGGAATTTGGGACACTGTATATACTATAATGCTTTGCGCTGTGACTTTTTGGGAAAATAACCAAGTTCAGTTATCACAAGAACGGCAATGATATTAATGCAATAAAGCTGGATATCTGTAGTTAAAATACTTAACTGATATGGCATCTACGAGTAAACACTAACACTATAGGTAGTTACAAACACGGGTCGATACGTCTTGAACATTAACTATATCTATTTTCTGTGTGTCCATCCAAATTAATTATTTAACAACAAATTAAACTTCCTGTTATAAAATTGGTTTTATTACGATTTTCTTTTTAATAGGGTAAACTAAAATTACATCCCAAGTAATGGGGTTAGAAAATATTTCGATTTAGTATTCGATTGTTATAATATTAATATTGATAATACATCTAAAAATCGGCCACATTGCAAATGGATATAGATACAAAAGGGTTTATTAAGTTCCCACAAAAAACATAGCACGTAAGCGGTTACGTTTACAACTCTAAGTTCCGACATGAAAAAAATAATATTTATACCGATACGTAAGGTTCGACACAAAAAATTAGATTACAACTGGAATAAAATAACACTATATGATCATGTAAAATGTTCGAGTTTTCGTAATAAGTGAACTAAAATATAATTATTTTCATTGCAATTACTACTTTATACACTAATTATGTATTTAATATTTTATATTTTTTACTAAACATCTTTATACAAACAAATCTTAACTATACCAATTACATATTCAAGATGTAAGGTTTAATATAAAATTGTAAGAAAATGTGTATTTGCAATAGATTGTATTCCAGAAGTAATTCACATAATATTATATTCGATGCATTTTCTCGTGTCGGAACTTACAGCTTACGTATACCAGCATTTTTATTTTTTTCTATTGTCGCATTACATGCGTATGCATACCAAATGGGTGATCATGATCTGCTTCATTTCGTGTGAGAACTTACATTCGCCCAATACATAAATACTTCGTTCTGCGCGAGACTCGACCGGCCGCGATGGGCTGCAGGTGATGATGCACACAGAAATGTCAATGCCCTCGTGGTGTATAATAATAATAATATTATAACAACACACGTGTGAGTTTTTGCCGCAAACGCTCTGGGAGAAGATGATGCGATAGTCACAACGATTCCCGGATACACATACATGTGGTATGAGAGAAACGTGCGCGGTCTTCGATCAGCGATTCAGCGGGCCGGGTTAGATTATTATGCTCTAATGCGCGTGTAATATTATTTTTACTATTATTATTATTATTATTATTAATATTATATTCACCATGTGCCGAGTGTAACGGACCAACACTTGAAAAGTCGCCAAAATCTGTACGTTACAATATTATGTGTGCACTGTGCAGCGCATACCGCAGTATCATGGCCGAGGTCATGTTGCAACAAGAACGCGCGGTTTTGCGTGTCACACGCGCGCGCACTGCAAACGGTTCAAGTATACCTACTCGGGGCTATACGAGGAAAATAACGAAAACTTGTCCGATTCGACAACGAAATAATATTAATATTTATATAGCTTTAATAGTATTATGACGTGTGATGTCTGTATAGGTATACCGATAATGTGCACGGGGTATGGTAATAAATAATAATTATAGTATGATAATATATTTTAATGTTGGAAAATATATAATTTCAAAGCTCCGAGAATCTTAAATGCAATTAAGATGGTAACTTCAAACGGAAAAAAATTATGCCGGTTAAGGTTATTCGTAGGTACAGTTACTGTACAACACATTTTTTACAATTGCATGTCAGTGTAACATATCCGTATTTTTTGACGGGCACTGTTCATGTTATTGATGTGATGACCATGATCAATATTCAACAAATTTTGGTAACTACTAAAATAAAGGTTGAAAATGTTGTTGACTACGTGTTTGAAGAAAATATTTCCCATTTCATACAGAAGAAACCGACAATTATCTTCTGGGGAAAATTTTATTGTAATTAATATTTGAGTTTTGAACATTCTTATGAAAGCGTTCCGACTTCATTTTCTATTTTTTTTTTTTTTTAATTTGTTTAATTTTATTCGTTTCAGATATTGCAGAAAGCTAGCGAATTGTCTTTTTTTTTCTTAAATAAAGTATATTAGAACCATCTTCTTTTGTTTTATTTTATGTTTATACCTCATTACACTGAAGAAACAATATACTGACGTTGATTTTTAAATTAAATTACACAGATCTTAATCGTATAACATAATAAAACTAATTTAGCTTTATGAAATCGTTATAGTATTATATTCTTGAAATATAACAAAAAAAAAATTACACTCCATGACGTGCAAGTACCTATCTATATATAATTTTAATCCGTTTTAAATTGAGCTACTTTTTCGTTTTATTAAATAATTAATAATTATACGTTGTGGTTTACAGTACCGTAAATATAATATTTAATTTTTAATCTCATAGCGTTGATATTTGATAATAAAATTTCGTATAACATAATTAAACCTTGTGGCAAAAAATAAATGTAAATTACTTCAATCGACTGATTAATTATTACTATTCGCAATTAATTCATGCTCGAAAATTGTGAATATACGTAAGAGGTAAGACATAACAAAGGCATGATTTTAATTTACCATATGGCACGGTGTGATATTATTTTAACTTATTCCGTTATATATATATTAGCCTGTTTCGTTAAAACGCGTATTCATATATATCGACATTGATCTTGAATATTCCTAATACAAACATCACAATATAATACTCTTGTATTATTTTGTCTTACACGATGACAAAGTGAATAGTAATGCGGGCCAGTGCGATATACCTAGCACCCATTGCTACTAAGGTTTAATTTATTATGGTTTGGTATAGTTATAATTATAAAAAGGTTTCAAATGGCTCAGCTTCACTATTTTAAAATCCCCCTCCCTTCCACATTAAACGACATTGACAATGTACATTTTATATCTTGTGGCCTCGTTCTCGTAGCTATTTCGGTACACGTTGAATTCTGTCATAATATGCGTACATTTGATATTATGTTTATTTAATTAAATGCACCAATGAAAAATCTTGTGGATTGATTTAATAAACAATAAGTTATCCAAAATAATACAATAACATGGTTCCTAACATATTAAGCCTCACGCGAAAAATTACTTTCCGCTCTGTGTAGGATATGGATTAGTTCAAAAATATTACAATACAGATTCATCATCAGTTTGCGAAGTCACTCAACCCCGATAAGGATGCACATATCGTAGGATTCTAAAATACTTTAAGTCTATTTTAACGAGGGAATAATTTACTTTTTAAATAAAATATATATACATAAAAAAAAAAAAAAACAAAGATATGAAATGATTCCTAGTTGATGTATGCCTATCCGTCGTTTATAATTTATTTTAGTACTTAGAATTAAGACTAAGTCACCTAGAGCCCTAGGGTTTCGTTTTCTATTCTCGCCTATTTATTCTAAGGATTCGAGGACCTATCGTAACAATAAAATACATTTTATTATTATGCGTGATAAAAATTTAATTAGTGTCTAATGATACTATTAACTTATTATTTAGTAATTTTTGTTAAAAGCTCTAACAAAAAAAAAAAAAAAAAAATATAATATTGCCTCCTTCTAGCGTATTTATAGGTAAAATTTGTTAATAGTACGAATATGCATTTAAAATTTTATTTTTTATTGCAGTCATTGTGGAAGATCGAGTTTTACAAGTGTCTTTTGTGAAGGGTTTTTATACATTGTACTTGTGAAATGTCTCGCACGCGCATCGTATAAATTATGCATCCGAATACATATTATAAAATATATATTTATTTATATTATTACCTATTACCATTATATTGCTATTATTATTATTATTGTTGAGAAACGTGTTCTATGAGAGAAAAAAACCTTATACGATTTCACCATTGACGCGGGGCCACCATCGCTATAGGTACCTATTATTCTACTTTCACATTATTATATTGAATTTTATATTATTTTATATACATATATATAATATACGTATAGGTCATGTTATGCCGAACACTACTGGTACCGATAATGTTTGACTTCAGAAATCTCTGGTTCATTCAACTCTCCACGTGGACGGCGACGACTGCGACAACGTATGGTAATAATAATTAATAGTAATAATGTGTAACGAACACGACTGCGCGTAACCCAGTAACCACCGTTCGCCGGGGTGACATTGGTGTGAACGTGAAGTCAGCCGTACAATGTAGTCCACATGTTTATTATATATTTAGCTGGTATTCACTGCGTGCAATATTATACCTACAAGGCTACAACCGGATTCATCGTTCGAGCGCCCAGGAAACAGGTGTCCTGTCCACATGTCACAAACGATGTCTATCTTAATACTTTTTTATTTGTTTTTTTTTTTTTTTTCATTTTTACGTTATATTCTTATTGTTAAATATCTGTGAAATATACTTGAATAATAAGTGTAATTCGCACTGCAGTAGATTCGGTCTTACCTACTCACGGAGAACAATTCTGGTTCTCCGACGATTTTCCTATATTAAAACTGACCAATTTCTACGGTTTTAATATTTGAACGACCCGAGCGCTTTTGGTCTTATCCAAACTCTCAATGTAGGTAGGTATCGTAGAATATCGGAAATTCGACAAGAACCTCTAGGAAGAAGTCAATTTTTCATTTGATATTCATTATGTCTATATTATACATTCTTCATAGGCCACCGGTGTGCGATTCTATATCAATCATTTTTTTAACGCGATGATTTATCAATGTAAGGGTTAGTGTACGTAGTACGTCAGCGTACAAATAATGCGGCTAACTCAAAAATGTGACATACCTACCCATTATAAACTTGAGATTTTTACTTTTATTATTAAACCACCCTTACAGTTGTTTATATGGTTTTTATCTTAACTTATACAAGCATATAGTTTATAATAATAAAACATTATTCAATGATTAAAAAATATTCTCATTTTTTTTGTAATAGTTACACAGTCTTATCGAAAACTTTTTGATCTCGGTACTTTTCTTTCATATTTTTATAGTGGAGTTGCTTTGGGTCAGTAATTTTTGTTCACCGGCAAGTTCACCAGTGTCAATAGCCAATAGATGATGTCCATTGTACCCTCAGTATAATTTAGCCAGAGGTAAACATATATAATATTAACTTTACAATTTCAAAAAATTGATGAAAGCATTACTGATACATTGATACCTGTATATTCTCCACACAATGGTGAAACTATACTTAAATAAAGAATTTCCTAAGTTTACTATACCTCCCTATGATATAAGCAATTGATAAAGGTGATTTATTTATTTTTATTTCTCTACATGTGTGATAAAAATATCCTGGCTTTATTTTACCACCGACAATAATACATCAGGAAATTTAAACAACCCCAACCATTACTACATGGTAAATTATTACCCTGAAGTGGGTAAGAATATCACAGGTTAAATTTGTCCCTGCCATAAATGGCCTAGGTTATTTTTACCGGACGGAGGGATGGAAATCAATGCATCCATACAGCTTAAGCCACCTGTTTCACCAAGAACTGCGTTGACTAAGCTGCTGTGTTGCAAGTGTATTCACCACGATTAACGCAGACTGGTCCGTGTAGTGATTTGTAGTTGACTTCCTAGGAGTGTTGATCGGTGTTTATTTTAACATTTTAATGTTATATCGGGTCTTTTACCATTATGGAATTAACAAAATAATAATAGTCTACAGTTTGATTTTCTATATAAATATTATGTTGTACGGCAATACGTATTATATTATAATTTATAATACATGTTGATGGTGAGCACTAAAAAAAACAATAGACTAACGTTGAAAAAATCACCAAGTGCAAAATATTTATGCTTCGAAAACCATTCAAAAACAAAGTACCGTGAAATAATATATTTAGACAAGAACAGCTGCAAATTAAGTCAAACACAGATGTACTAATTACCAACCATGGTGATGTACGATGTAGTAGAGTCGTGTTTTAGTGTACGCCCAAATTACTTCGTAATATTATGTATTTATATATTTAAATTATCTAAATGTTATAAAACTGAAAATTATAATTTTTTTTTTCTTGTATAACTTACCACGTGTGTTTTAATAGTATCAAATAAACTTGTTTAAAAATTGGTCAGTATATTCACTTTACAATAAAAATATAAATAGTTAAAAAGATATTTTAGTCATTGCAGACGTGACTGAATATTTAATTATATGTTGTGGGAGAGTCAATAGTCTCAATAATTTCGGGAAAAATTAAAGCCATAGCAACGAAATACTTTCTAAGGTATTCTACGAGTCGCTTTTATGAACCGTATAAAACGCCGTGGTTTATAACGACTGAGGTGAGACATGGAATCAACAAAAATACTTATGTCTTTTATTCTCACAGCTAGACGTTTAAATAAGTTACAGAGCAATATTGTTGCGTCAATAATATCGTCTTAAATCCAAAATTTACCAAAAAAAAAAAAATGTCCATCATACCAGAACGTTCTCAGTGTTCTCACGCGTCAGTATCGATCATACATTTTTAACAGTCGGTTATTGAAATAAGATCTAATAAGTTTCCTTTAATATTGTTGAATTTTTAGTTATACTATTTGAAATTAACTTATGTATTGATTTTTTTCCTGAGAAATATTAACGAATATTGATGTTAACTAAATCCAAACTATTGCTGGTTCATCATCAGTCTCGGAAGTTTTTTGTTTAACACTCGATTGAACATTGAGATATTAATCGCCGTATACAGTGCATTTAAGCTAAGCTAGTAAGTGATATCTTTTTAAAGTGATTTGATACTGATATTAATACTATTTCAAAAAAAAATGTTAATATATTTTTATATACTCGATAAAACAACATTATGTATTCGAGTTCAAATGCAGGTATCCAAAGAAATTTTTGTTTTATGTTAAAACAAAAACGTATCTTATATTTTACAAGTTTTGTGACAGAAACAACGTTATAAGAGAGCATATAACTGTGTGTGCTCTTCTAGAAGCTAAACAAAAAATGTAGTTTATTTTCTTGTCGTAATCTAACCACTGTAGTAAATATTAGAATGAATTATTATATTTTTTGTTAATTATATTATTATTACACGGTTTTAAGGTTAAGAATTAACTTATAGATTTTTGATAATTTGTCAAATCTAGATATAGTAGGAAAATAGTTTAAACGCTGTATTGAAATAATTGCATTTAAAATATTTACTATTTAAAACATACGATATTCTACAATACACTGAATACAGATTGTAATACTAAAACACTGGTACCGATAGTTCCCAATATTCTGTGTGGTAAATACATAACACAATGTATTATATTTTATACATAACATAACTTGATGGATTAAAAAAACAACAAAAACACAATAGAATTTTTACCCCTATCAAATCATATTAATCGAACGTGAACACATTATAATTATTATTAATATGTGCACTAGACGATTATTACTTTTTTGAATCTTTTGTGCAATCAAACGCTTAATATTGTTATCGTACGTATAATATACGATACCTAACAACAATAATAATAAAAAAAAAAAAAACAATTATAATTGTAAGCAATGTATGTAAACAATAGCACTGAATACCACTGCCCACCGGGCTGTTGTAAGGCACGGCGACAGAATTGGAAATTAGTTTTGACCGTCCTCGTGTTGTGCGTGCGGTACTTTTGTGTTTTAAAATACTGACAATTGGGAACGTCCTGTACGGGTTTTTTTTCTATGCGCATACTTAATTAGAAACAAGACTGCTTCTCACCGTTACTTCACAAGACATAGGTGCGCGCGCAACACTATACATTTAGATATTGATATACAACTACACAAATATGTTATTCGTAATGATTACGATATGAAAAATCAGCCGCGGAATAGATAATAGTTCAGGGAAGTTACAGTTTTATCAGTTTTATAGGATTCATTGATTTGAAGTACCTACTATAGAACGGGAGTCGTTAAGCTTTTTCATCGAGTAAATTGCATTTAACATGATAAGTTTGTGAGGATCGACACTTATTCGTTTATTTTATAATAAATTATTAAATTAGAGCGTATAATATTTATAAAAATGAATAATACCTTTTGTTAAATTTTATTTAGAAAAAAAAAAAAAAATCAGATATTGATATTATAAACTATAATATAGACGTTCATAACAGTATCGCGATCGACGGATCTGTGACTCCAGCTGTAAAGTGTAGTTTTATTAAAATTTAATATTTATGGTATGTTATCTATTCAATAGTTAAATTAGTATTTTAGTTATATAGGGTATTTATGAATAAAGCGTTCCTCCGTAAGCCATACTATATTATATTATGATGAGTACGTCCGTGTCGATTTGATCAAAATAATGTAGGCATATATAATATTATATTGTAAACATCAATAATAAAACGGAGTGTCACGAATGTTGTCAAAATAATACATTATTTTAACATGCTGCCCACATAAACACTATAACATTATACTCTATTGTAGGCGTTTTGTGTAGGCAACGAATACAAACAAATGAAAAGTATGAATTGTCGTTCTGTTGAATACAAATAACATCACAATATCACATGTTTACTACACACGTATTTTATTATTATTATCATTACATTATTATCCCACTGCTTACATTTTCAATACACTGTACTAAATCTAGGCAGGGTCGTTACGAGATAATAACAAACTGTGCCCTATGCCAAGGGCGCACATTTGAAGTGATATGAAATATTGTACTTCGAACGTCAGAACACTGAACTTAATTCTAAAATAAAATTGTTTTAGGTTGCTATCGAAACATAATTTTGTAAAAATCATTGAGTACTCCCGCTGTGTTCATCCATGCGTTAGTTGCCTGCAAAGTAAAAGTTGATATTAAGATATCGAACTATATTATTACTAGCCGGTATTGAAAAAAATATTAAAATGTTAGTACTTATTACAGATTTATAAGCAATTATAATAAAAAAAAAAAAAAAAAAAAATAATAATAATAATAATAATATATTAATAGCAAATAATTGATACGTTACCCGATTTATAGCGATACATACTCGTAAGTCGTAAGTTATCGTCAAATGTATTGGTGTAAACACCAGATCATTACCACCCTCTACTGCAGTGAGAGTTTCCCGACAGCATCCCGAAATAACTTTTTTTAAAGTTTCTAGTGCATCCGGAATAAGGTATCACCCGAGTGCGTCCCAGTTCATTTAAAGTTACCCAGGATGTACCATGGGAAGGTGAACCGGCTTACGTCCCAAGAGTGTTTTGTGATTCTTATTTATGTTATAATTTTATATTTTAACTAATACACTATTGAGTTTGGGTGAGCATATACTCATCGTTTTAAATGATTTATTTTTTATTTTTTAAGAATAATTATATTGGCTGGTGTTTAAATACCATTCTTTTGACAAAATATTTTCCTTAATGTTTTATTATTTTGAAATTGTTTTATATTATCTTCGATGTATGCCACATCTTCTTCAATGTACTCTCTTCTGGTTTTCTCGATGATTGTGCGGCCGTTCGGATTGCTAGTTTAGTGCCGTCGATTGCAATTATTTTTAATATTTCCAAAAATATATTATATATATGTTCCTGGATATTGTGTATAAAATAACGTATTGTACTTGCAATGAACATTTTCACGAGCATTCGTTGTCTTTTCGGAACATCCCTGCAGTAACATCTTGACGTATTAAATAAAATAATCGCAAAAGACGCATATTTTATCTATGTATGTTAGTTGCAACAATAAACTATTTTTCATATTAATTAAATCGGTTTTGTTTAATTTTTCAGCGTCATAATATCATTATTTTAATACATTTAAGCTCGCCGTCACTTTTCGATGTTATATAGTTGCTGGTCAATTTGTGTTCCGTTTTCGAGTTACCGCAGTATAACATACTGTTATTGTTATCTACCGTCTAGACCCGTAAACAAACATTATGATTGTATATCGTTTACCGGCACATAATTTTCGTCCGGCGGTCGACCGTCAAAAACGATTTGATTATACTGATAAGTACCGCATCGTTATCACTTAACGTCCACGCCGTTTTCGGGTCAGCACAACCCTTGGCCCGGTGATGCGCCTGGAATATATCGCCAACGGCCAACGTCGTCGTCGGTGCGTCCGGTCGGTGGTGCTGGCGGTGGCGGTGCCGGTGGTGCTGCTGGTGCTTGGTTACCCGCGGCCGGCCGCGCCGGACGGCGACGATGACCGGCGCATATGCGTGACCGAGGGCTGCGTGATGTCCGCGGCGTCCGTGCTGGCCAACATGGACAAGACGGTGCGGCCGTGTGACGATTTCTACGAGTTCGTGTGCGGCAAGTTCACGCAGGGCGCCCGGGTGGACGACGACAAGACCAAGCGGACCACGTTCAACGCGGTGAACGACGCGATCGCGGACAAGGTGCGCCGCGTGCTGGACGACGCGTGGTCACCGGAACCCGGGCGCGCCGGGACGCGAACGCGACCGCGGCACCCGACGCTGGCCGGGCGGCTGTACCGCATGTGCATGGACGAGCGCAGGCTGGACAAGCTGGGCGCCGCGCCGCTGCTGGACCTGATCGCCGCGGTCGGCGGCTGGCCGGTGCTGGACGACGGCCGGTGGGACGGTGCCGGGTTCCGGTGGACGGACCGCGTGTACCGGTTCCGCGAGCTGGGCCTCAACGTCGACTACCTGGTCGACCTGTCTGTCGCGGTCAACCACAACAACACGGCCGAGCACGTGGTCGAGCTGGACCGGCCCACGCTCGGCCTCAACCCGGTGTACCTGAAACGCGGGCTCGGCGACAAAATGGTGGACAGCTACTACCGGTACATGGTGGACGTGGCGGTCGCGCTCGGTGCTCAGAGACCGCGAGCCGTCCGCGAGCTCCGTCAATCGCTCAATTTCGAAGTGCTCCTGGCCCGCATGTCGCAGGTACGTGTCCGCGCCATGTCGTCAAGTTTTCGCAAAAACACGATATGTAGGTACTCACGCTGTAATATAATATTATATACCCACGCTGGGGTCACAGATAATTTTTTTTTCTCTTACATTTTGCGTAACACAATGATAATAATGTTCACGTTGAAGATGATGCCGATGGTTAGGCGCCTCGAAAGTTTTTTTCCGATCGATTATTATTTTTGGCAATCATACATAGATGTTCGCATAGGTGGTGTACATGAAACTAAAAGCTTTTGATGTGATTTTCATATTATGCATAATGTAAGTGCACAACGTTTTTACGCGCGAACCAAGTCGTCGCACAGCAACATAATTTAGTTTCACGTTTTCAGTGATTTATAATAATAAGAATATTAAACAATTAATCAATTATTTATCGATACAATAATAAGAACTAAGAAACGTATCTTCGTAATAGTTGCAGATGTAACCAATACACGGCGGAGTATCAAACAAGCATCAAACAACAACCTCCAAAATCCTAACGACCCGACGAATTTTCCGCGCGATTTATATCATATTGAACAAAACAAATGTGCTTCTTTTAAACGTCACGATAATATGAAAATCTCTATATTTAGTATCCAACCCTAATATTGGTTGTTAACAACTCTCCACTGTTCCCTGTTACTTGCTTTCCTTTTTGTTTCTTCGTAAGAATTACACCCTTGGCCCTTTTTTATTTGTTACGTATATTCCACTCGTGGTCTTCTTCTAGAATTTTTATCTTCTACGCAGCCTTCTATAATTAACCTCAGCAATCCACCATGTCTCATTACATGTCCAATCCATTCATTTCTTCTTTTCTTTATAATACTCCATAAAGTACTTCCCTCGGCCATTCTTTGTAATACTTCCTTGTTAGTTACCATATCCGTCCAACTTATTTTTGGCATCCTTCTGTAACACTAAATCTCAAAAGCATCTATTCTTCTTTGTTATGCTTCGGCAATCGTCCACGATTCGCTGCCATACAACATTACGCTCCATACGTATGTCTTTCGAAGATTTTTCCTGGTGTGTATGCTGATATCTCTTGAAATAAAAAGTCCTTTTTTGGTTAAAAGCTATCTTGGCTTGACATAATGTCTTCATTATTTCTTTTTACTTTTGCCATCTTTACGTATTATAATGTTATTGTTCCACATATTATTGATACATATAAGGACTTATATGGATAGGCTATGTGATAAGATAATGATATCTTCCATTCTACTCCATAAGAATATCCATGGGTTAATGTATTATGGTTAATGTATTATGGTAAGTAATATTTAACTTACGAAAAAAAGATTTTGAAATACCATTTGTATATACAAAAAAGCATCCTTGTCTTACCTACAAATTGGATTAAGGTTTCTAAATATAATGCCAAAGGAATTACTAGTTTGCTGTTATTATTCATATTTTAAATTAAAATTAAAAAATTGGTTCTACAATAACCTTTAAATATCTTTAGTATAATAAAATATGACTTTTTTTTTTATTTTTTTCCGGATTATATATATATTATTTTTACCATCTATAAATGTCTTATTATATTCAACTATTTTAAAATAACCATGTCTAGTCTTTTCTTACTATCTTTATTTTAAAAATGTAATTTAATTTTAATTTTTTTTTTCTCTTTTTATTATTAATATTAATAATCTACTGTGTTTTGAACGAACTAATAAGTACTATTACTCTACGACACGAGGTTTTCCTCAGTGTATAGTAATTTCTAGTAATATTTCACTCGTAAACATACTATGTTTATCTTTCTTGTACTAGAATAAAAAATTATTATTATTATTATTATTATTAAGTGAGATAGAAGTTTCGAAAACTCCGATAATGATGAGTTTGGCCCGTCCATATAATTATCTCTGAAAGTGACATTGGGGTTGGTTCGACGAGATGGTAGGTTCACGGCATACTGCGGTGCAATGGATATTTATCGAAATCAATGGCCACCCCTATAAGAATAGGTGTGGGGTGCATAGAGGGTGCAACGGATTTTGGTTTTTGCATGCACACGTACAGTTATACGACCTATTATAATAATATTCTTTCTCTTCGGACCAACCACTGGTATAACATTACCGTGTTGTATACCACTACTAAGCCCGTTGTTCGTTTGTCGTGCGCCCGAGCAGATGCGATCATTAGACGGTTTGGCCGAC
Organism: Chaitophorus viminalis; assembly: GCA_025469195.1. NCBI lineage: Eukaryota > Metazoa > Arthropoda > Insecta > Hemiptera > Aphididae > Chaitophorus > Chaitophorus viminalis. The sequence goes on along the minus strand of JAIPRK010000539.1, from coordinate 70,857 downwards.
TTCACCGTGTTGACCGTGTCCGAGCTGATGGCCCGTCGGCCTGGCGTGCCGTGGCGCGAGTACATCAACCGACTGGTGTGCCCGAGTGTTGGTGGCGGTGGTGGCGCGGCTTGCGTGCATGACGGCCAACGCATCATGGTGAACGTGCCCGGGTACTTGTCCGGGTTGGACGCCGTGCTTCGGGTCACTGGCCACCGGGTGCAGGCCAACTACATGGTGTGGCGGGCCGTGGCGTCGTGCGTCTCGCTGACGGGCGGACACCTGCGCGACAGGCAACAGATGGCCCACGCCGAGCTGCTGGGCCCGCCGGTCCGGGAACCGCGGTGGGCGGAGTGCGTGGAGTTCGTGTCGTCCAAAATGTACCTGGCCGTGGGCGCGATGTACCTGAAACGGTATCCCAGTGAGCGCGCCAAGACCGCGGTCGTCCGCATCATCAAAAACGTCCGGAAAGAGATCTATGTGGCTCTGAAGAACTCTGGTACATATTATACTATTATATACATCAACAATCATTCCCTCTTATCCTTCTTCTAATTGGGTTTCTTCTGTAGCTCTACAGGTCGTATATACGTCCATTATTGCTACAATAAATCTCCAACTTGGTTTCTATCATGTGGTACTCCTCATCACTATACACGACCAGCTACCTCAGCTCAGTCAACTACTTCTGAGGCTACCAACTATTATGCCTGTTTCTCTGTACGATTCTTTAATTCTGTATCCTATATCTTACCATGGGCCTCATTAGCAATTCATGTTATTTATGTTCTCCCTCTGGACTTCAATAATGATATTATTATTATTATTATCTTTATTTATAAAAGCAAAAACGATTTTCAATGATAATGTGTATATTATTATATGACATATAACTAATAAGACTTCCGTAAGATGATAAGTCACCGGTGTTTAGCGGTTCGTCCTGTGATATAATCTCGTCAATAGTTCGCAATACCGTCTCTTCTCAGCTGCAATAATATCGGAAAATGTATGTGCGCGTGTTGTGTAACAGATTGGATGGACCCGGAAACAAAAAAGAACGCGCTGGACAAAGCGCAAGCTATTGACGAATTTGTCGCGTATCCGGACGAGTTGCTCGACGCCAACAAGGTGGACGGTTTCTACACATCACTACGGTTCAAAGACAATGGCGATTACTTTGGTTCAGTCCTACGACTTGCCAAGTTTGTATGTGACAAGAGCTTCGAGAAGTTGCACGTGCCGGTCAACAAGTCCGACTGGGTGACGCACGGTAGAGTGACCGTCGTCAACGCACTTTACAATCTCGTCGAAAACAGCATACAAATCCCGGCAGGTAAGTCGACACAACCGCCATTATCATATTTATAGAAATACTTTTAATCGTTTTATCAAAGCCAGGAGGACTGTATTCATTAAAAGCAACGTATAACATATAAAATAAAAATTGATAAATAAAAGTTATAATACTAAAAAAAATTGCTCATTGGCGAAACTGAATTATTCAGCTAGGTGATATTATCTATACTGTATAAATAAAATAAGTAGAACACTCACTGACTGACTAACTACGACTGATTCATAGTGCATCAATGCACAGACTAAACTATAATAGTTATAGCGATTTAAAATGTTGAGGGTATATCGGTATATATTTGGAATAGTTTTTCGAAAATCACATTTTAAAGGTCGATGACGGTCTGAGCTCTGGTCTGCAAGTATAATTTTTTCACTAACTGATTACTAAGGTAACATTTTATGGTGATATTTTTATGATGATGGATATATATTTTCCAATAAATGTTTTGAGTCGTTATGACAACCAAAGTAAGAATCAAGTAACTAATATCATTCAATAAGTGACCTTCTCACGCAACAACTAGACAAAGGGTTGCCAACCTTTTCAAACAAGTAAGGTACAAATCCAGGATAATTAAGTCTTCGAGAAAAGATTTGTTTGATGAGCAAAAAAAAAGTCTCCAAAGAAGAATAATAATTTATTGTTTCTTTGTAATAATAATTAATCTGATTATTTATTTGCCCTGTAAGTCTTGGAAGATTAAACGCTTGGTGAACCCTGTTGTATAGCTTTGTGTACATCGGA